>JALJEH010000053.1:0-77405 GCA_023631565.1 Gymnocephalus cernua | reverse complement strand
TACTGTTGTGTTAGTTCAAACGGACTTTTAGGATGCCATGTGACAGTCATACACCAGCCACACCCTGGCACACTCTCTCTCTTCCTGTCTCTCTGTCTGTCACCTGTCTGTGTGCTTTATTGAAATGAGTTATGATATAACTGAATTCTTTCTGTTTTACACCTTTTCTTTTTGTCTTACTCTTTCTCTCTCCCTCCTTTGTTTGATCCCACAGGTACTGACTTATATATAAAAGCCTTCGTCGCTGTAAGAACTGCAACCAGTGGTTGCAGGACACACATATAACCCTAAAGGGTCAGTTCACCCAAATAACAAAAACTGGTGGCAGCTGATAGTTCAGAAATGAAGCAGGAGACCGCAACAGATGAAGAAGTCAGGTGATCTTGGATTCAAGTGAAGCTTTATTCAAACAATGAACAACTCTCTCGTGACAATGAGACAACCGTGCACCCACAGAGCGTGAGTAGAAGATGTCCCAATTCATGCCTGCAGCTAGCGTCCTTTTATCCTGATATTCTGCCTTACATCGTACATAACTTGAGTCTAGTGTAATTCTATAGCTTTAAAACTATGCCCTTTAGGGCACATGCCTGTTAATAGATTTGCCATAAGAAGATGTTTTTCTGTTAGACTCAGTGACCTGATGCTTAGGCATTCTCTGAAAATAGCTGGAAGAGCTTTAAACCCAGTTGAACCCACTAAACCTATCAGCAGCCAGTACAAGTACAAAAAACAAACATATTTTCTAACTTACCTGGACTGTTATACTATATTATAGCCCTGCTTGTTTGAGATATCTGTCTCTGAAATATCTGCCACCACCTCAGATCTAAGGACGATAATTGAATTTTTTTTGCACAGCTTTAAAACTGGAATAAAAATATTTTACAAGTAACATCTCTTTCCAGAAATATTGCCAGTTGAAGGGACTTTCTTCAGTCCAGAGTAGTTTCACCATGATTTTTTTTCTCCAAAAATAGATACAGGCTTACACAAACTTCAGTATATCACTGAAAGCAAGGGCGAAAGTATGTTGTTTTGTAATTTGGATGAACCAACTCTCTTAACAAGTCTTTAACAACACTTTGTGACAAAAAACATCGGCAGTATTTTAATGGGAAATATTGATGTCACTCTTTCTAAGATAACATAGAAATGGGTTGTTTGTTGGATTTGTAGGCTACAAACTGGATTTAAGGACTGGGAGAACACACACACACACACACGCACACACACACACACACACACACACACACACACACACACACACACACACACACACACACACACACACACACACACACACACACACACACACACACACACACACACACAGTGATTGAGTTTTGGTGCCTCCTGGGTAAATATCACCCGCTACATTTGGGACTCAACTTCTCTTTGTTCAGTCCCTCTTTAGAATAAATAAAAACAGTCCTCCAGACTGACCAATCACAGAGCTGAGAGCGGCCCTGCTCCAGTCTATATGCTGCTCCAGGCCGCAGTGACGCTAATCGACCAGGACAGCCTGAGGATGACCTACTTCTGTAGGTGGCTCCTGCAGGCAGGACAGTCACCCTCCAAAGCAGCCCGAGCCTCCGTGTGATGGGTGATACCTCTGTTTTATGAGGTCAGTCCTCTGGGTCAGTGGCTCTCAAACTGTTTGGATCGTGACCTCTGGATGGTTCACCAGCTGGACGTGAATCAACTGCTAAAGATCAGAGGAGGCCGAGAACCTGGATACTATTTCATATTTTACAGGAAAAGAATTTTAAAAGTAAGAACAATCAAGGACATTATATTTAAATTAAAGAGCAACTCCTGGCCCCACATCATCATCATCATCATCATCATCATCATCATCATCATCATCATCATCTGGAAATGCTCAGAGAAGTCGCAAATTTTACTTTTCTATTGTGTGTCTGTTTCTACACGTTCCTTCCCGAGGCTATTTTGCAGTCTGGCGCCGCCCAAGACGATTGTGATTGGTTTAAAGAAATGCCAATAAACCAGAGCACGTTGTTCTCTCATCCATCCCGGAACGCTGTGTGGACTAGCCAGACCCTCCTCCGCAGCGCTGTGAAGGAAGGTCTGGCAAAGCAAGACTACCGTACTATCAAATCAATGTGAATGTTGCCCCGACTGCACGCTGACCTGACGCACGGAGACATACGTCAGGTCAGGAAAAAACATTCACTTTCAACAACTCACCAGAATGCGATGCAGCAATCATTACAGTGTTTTTACAGAAACTGGTGCACAGCCAAACTGAGTGGTGACTACACTGAAACACAACATTAGACTTATATTTGGTCTGATCGCTGGTTATGTGATTGGCCACCATAGCGTGACATCCCACGCGGTGTCCACCGCTGCATCCTAAACGCACTTCAAACGAATGGGAGGACTGGCGTCTTTTACCGCAACGCCTGAGTTGGTGTGTATGCAGCCTAAGTCACAAACAAATATCATTCTTTCTGTGCTGCTTAAATAATTATAACATACAGTCATGTCAAAGTCAAAAGATGATTTTTTTATTCCTCGTTTCAGTCAACTTTAGCATGGGTGTCCTAATTTTTTTCACATGACTGTATGTAATATTCAAAAACTTGCAGAAATGCAGTCAAATTCCAAAAAAAAAAATATAATATTGAAACTTGTTAATATCAGAATCAGAAAAAGGTGTATTGCCAGGTAGGTAGCACTTACTAGGAATTTGTCTTGGTTGATGGTGCATACATAAACATATATTTAAACAATAATATGAAATAAACAAACAATAAATACAGAAACAAATAACAAATACACATAACTAGATAACATTAAGAAAGAAAAAAGAGGCTGTATGATGTGCTAATATTTCAGATTTGTGATCTCTTATTGTTTCAGAAGCTCATGTTCAAATGTTTTATGAATATTCATAAGCTGTCTGGGGTTGGGCCTATAGAAGACACTGGAGACAGGTGTGTCAATTCACACAGATACACAGATTCACACCGCAACATGGGCTTCAAAATAAAATCTCATAACTTCGGGGAAAACAACTAAATTGCACAAGAAATCCCAAATTGACTTTTGGCACTTCTTTTGCAAATTGATGGTAAAATAGATGAATGATTGCATTTATATTATTATGAAGAATGGAAGTTAGGAACATTAAAATAATTGATGAAATATAATTCTTGTTTTAAATTGTAAGGTTTTTGTAGCCCCAGAAATATAGGCTATATAAAGAAAAAATGATAAGTTTGTGTAAGACCGAAAGAACAAATACGCCCTGCCTTAACTTTAGAGGTGTGTGTGTGAGAGTGCTGGTGTGGGAAATGAAGTAAAACATACACACGAGGCACATGTTTTACTTTGAAGGTGACAGCAGACGCGTGGCGGCTGAGTGCGTGCAGCTTGTCGGAGCCGCTGCAGCCTGTAGGAGCGGCCGGTTCCTCCCAGCAGCCTCTCAGCTCAGAGGGAAAGCTTTTCTTCTCACAGCAGCAGCGGGGATAGTCTGACTGCACGCGCCGGATATTCATCACATTAAAAAAAAAACTACTCACGACTAAAAGCGGCGAGAGAAGAAGGACACGTCCCTTGTCCTGTATCCCTCCCCGTCCCACCTCTCTAGTTTAGGTCCGTCGTTGCTTCTTTTTTTTTTCATTTTAATTTTTGTTATATCTGAACGTTTTCTCCCTGCTGACACACTCAGTGGCGCACTCAGGTTTCTTGTGCTGACATGGTAGATTACCACGCTGCTAATAATCAATCCTCGACCGGAGGAGTTCAGACCTACATGGAGCAAGAGAATGACTGGGACCGGGACATGCTGCTGGACCCGGCCTGGGAGAGACAGCAAAGGAAGGTAAGGGAACCAAAGTCGGGCCCTAGTGGGCCGAGTCGATCCGGGCTGAGAGGAGGAGGAGGCGGCGGCGGAGGGGAGAAAGAAAATGGCAGGGGAGGGATGGGATGGGGAGTGGAAGTCAGAGACTGAGTACGGGCCTCGGTTTTGCTCTACAAACCCCGCAGCTGCTCCCAGTGCCCTACTTTGTATCAACCATTTTCTCCTCCCAGCCTGGCTCTGCTCTTAGCTCGTCCCTTCAATGTCAAGCTGCTTCATTTCCCCCTGGTTAAATGCTGATTTCTCCCTCTCTAATTCCCTCTGTGAGTGAAAAGTAGGCTACTCGGTTGTGTGTGCAGAGTGTGTGTGTGATATAGCATTAGCTTTCTGCTTTCACTCTTTCAAAAGGTGATATTTTTTTTCCTCCTCGGGCACTTTTTTCCCTTCCTGAGCGGAAACAGGACGCCACATTGTTACAACAAAAAAAAAAAAATCCAAATTGTGATTGTGGAGACGTGTGGCCTAAAATAGCAGCTGAAACTGTGCTTTTTTTGAATGTTCGTGCGTTATCAAGGCGCCCTGTCCCACTTGTCTGCCTGCTTGGCTGGCTGGTTGGAGGCCGATAAGACCGCTATATTATATATAGGTTATATTATATATAGGCTATATTATATATAGGCTATACACAGCATTTAACCCCGAAGCTGCTGTGGTTCATTGTGTCAACTGAGAAGAGTTAGTGATTCTTGTTTGCAAGATTTAACTCTCGGCACCTGACAGGCAGTTGGATGTTAAAGTGTAGCCTACTGTCAGTATTCCGCATACATAGCCGACAACACATTGCTTGTTGAATTTAAAACGAATGATAAGAAATTATTTCCAAAATTCTTTTATTGAACACATTATACATGTAATTGAATATAAAAGGCACCACTAAAAAAAAAAAAGTGTTACATGTTAAAGTGCAGTTTTCTACTGATATTTTCTTTCAACTAACACAAAAAAATCTCTGAGTGTCTTTTCGCGATATGTCGCAGCCTTTCGCAATGTGTTTATTGCGCCAGTTGATATCGCGATGACGATAAAAAAAAAAAAAGATATATTATGCAGTCCTAGGTAAAATGTATGTCTCTCATTGATTTGTAAATCAGGAGATGCTTGTCTAACTGGTCAGGTGAGGTGCTACCTTGAGCACGCCCATTATAGACTGTTGTAACATGTGGTGGGCCAATCACACCTAGTCTTCTTCCCACGGACCTGGGACACACGAGTTTCTGTAGCTACACTCGTTTCACTGCACAGAACTAAACGCCCACTTGCTGTGCTGCAGATTTTTTAGCTCCAGTCAATTTCTGCATAAGACACCAAACAACGTTACTTGGTAGCCTACCATAGAGCCGCAAAGATGAATCGATTAGTTGTCAACTATTAAGTTAATCCACAACTATTTTGATAAATGATAGATTGATTGGTGTGAGTCATTTTTAAAGATTACAAACCCTCTGATTCCAGTTGGTCAAATGTGAATATTTTCTAGTTACAGTTATCTGAATATCTTTTGAGTTGTGGATAAAACGAGACATTTGAGGACGTCGTCTTGTGTTTTGGGAAACACTGATTGACATTTTTCACCATTTTCTGACACTTTATAGACCAAGACGGTCAATTAGGCCTAACCGAGAAAATAATCGACAGGTTTATCGACAATGAAAATAATCGTAGTTGCCCTAACCGTGTGGTGAATTGGGCCCTGCTGCATTCCCCTAATCTGCGGCCTAACATTACACCTATCATCCAAATAATCATTGTACTACTCTTCACCCCACCCCCCCCACCAATCAACAATAACACAGCGTTGCACCTTTTTTTTGTATTTGTCTAAAACAAGCAGCACCTTCTCCTACACTCCTCTCCCTCCCTCATCTTCATCAACTCTCCATCCAACTTCTCTTCATCCTCGACATGTTTTAAATAGATGCCACTGAGCTAGGATCAATGCTAATGGAAACTTTCCCCCGAGGATGGCAATGAAAGCCGTCCACTAACATCCACCAGACAAAGGTGACCTTGTTTCTTTACCCATTGCGCCCCCCCCCCCCCACACACACACACACACTCCCACCCCCTGCTGTGCTAAATGATCATTTCTCAAAATATGGACCCATTCAAGCCCTGACATATTGTAAAATAGAAATGGAGGACGCGACCCTGATGATGAAGTTCATGTCCCTCGTGACTACGTGGACACATAATACAACACTAAAGCTCCGTCATAAGGGAGTGGAGAGGCGGTATAATGAAGGATGATTTGAGGAACGATTGCTAAACGATGTGGAATGGTTGAGTGGGTGTGTTTTTATGTGTGTACTTAGTGCTAACCAGGCTACACGCCCTATCGTAGTCACTCACCAGCCAGATGACTGGCATACTTTCTAATGGTGTGACAGCATGCCGAGCATTGAATGGGGCATTTTTGTTACTCCACTCAGCATTTTAGCCATCAACTTTTAGACATTCCTGCAGTTGATTACCATCAAACTTGGCGCTGCCAGTGCTTTGCTGTTGACCCACGGTGGTTGGACGACTGTGAGGAGGGACTCTCTGCGTGTTTGTCAAAGGTCAAAGTTTCTTCAAGAGGAAAATCTAACCTACCAATCATTAACAGAAAACCTGGGCTGAGGTCCATTCCTGACTCTGCACTCATCAGTGAAGGCTGATATGTGTTTGGTTGGTTGGGAACAGTCCAGGCTGGGGACATGTCCCCCTGCCAAACTTGAGCTGCCTTGGCCCTGGTGAGGCGGGGGGGGGGGGGGGGGGGGAACCAAGGGCAAATTCCTGCGGTGTATTCACGCTCACTGTGGCAGTTATTGCGCAAAAGTGAGCAAATGCCTCCCCCAAGACTATCAAGAGAGATGTGGATATTGTGTGTGTGTGTGTGTGAGAGAGAGGGGGGCGAGTTTGTGAGGTCAACACCAAGACCAAGGGCAGTTTATCGTATGCAGAGTTTTCCGTCATACTGACTCTTGCACATTTACAATGTCGAGTAATGCAAGAGGGGGGGAAAAGACAGAAATACTTTGGATTTTTTTGGTTTTCTTGCCTTATGTGGTGCCCACATTAGAGAAGAGAGAAAAGAAAGCCAGAGTGAGGAGACAACTCAGTGGCATGTAACCCAGAACACTGGAGGTGTAGTAGTGTAATAGTTTGGACCTCGTCCAATAGAGCCACGAGGACACCCCGAAGATCAGGACTTTTATTAGGACTAGTTTTTTTTCAGGCTTTTATTTGAATTTGCTACATTTGAATAAAAGTTTTCTCGGCCCTACAGATCAGGGATTCACTCTGCAGAACAATAACGTGGTCTTTGGGAGTCTCTTCGGAGTCGTGATGTGGATATTTCAGAGTTGTACAGTGTGAGTCTCTGTTTCTTTGGCAGAAGCAGAGGTTTGTCCTTGCAGCTTGTTTCCAGTTGTCCATTTTGCACATTGAGCAACATTTCCCAACACCCCAGAGTACCTGGACAGAGCCCAGCTGAGTCCAGTTAACTACAGTTTGTTACAGGCAAAACATGCTATTAAATCTTTGTCACTGCTCTCGGATCCACCACAGGCTGAAACATGTCAAAGTATGCAGTGACGCCACCAGAGGTTTCATTGTAACTCTCGACAGTGTGGCAGGCGGTGCATGCAAATCCAGCTTCTCAGCGACAGTTAGGCTGCACATATTTTCTCATGTCATGAGGCAGGGCGAAAGTACAGTGATGTGGGCGGATGAGCTAACAAGGAAAGCAGTAAAGCAGACAAGTGAAAAGGCCTGGAGCAGTCGGGATCGCTGGTGATTGGTTGTTCTTATCTGTCAGCGTGATGTTCTTTTGAAAATCAGATTCATTAGCACTCGTCCCTCTGATGCAGACAGTAGTGTTCGGTTAATTCACAAAAAGATCAAACTGTAGATGATAAAAACTAGTTGAATGACACAAGGTTTGGTAGAAACACACACACGTGCTGTCAAAAACAAAAGAGAAAATTGACTCCGGGATTCCCGTCAGAGCTCTGTGTTTTATTCTCTTCCCTTGGCTCGTGTCAGGAGTGTGTCGCACTGATCGTGGAACGTTTCGTCTCCTAATTCAGCCGTGTTGCAGCGGCAGAATCAGTTGTGGTCAATGACTCTGTTTATCTGTCTTCATTTTCCTATCCTGTCAGCCTGTGTGCACAGACGTGATTTGGAGCCAGACTGCAGAATGGACTCACTGCACAGGCTTTACGGCTAGCAGCGGTAACTGATGGAAAGATGGGGAGGTAGACGGGATAATTTGATACAACTTAATAATTTGATATAATAATTTCACACATCCTGTCAGGTGGTCCGTAGAGCAATGGGTCCTTGTGCTAAATTAGGCTTATTTTTTCTCTAAACAAGACACAAGACAAGAAGTCACTTTTGCCTGATTTTTAATTATCCCAGCTTTGCCAGTGCAGTAGAGCTGCAAAGATTAATCCATAAGTTGTCAACTATTAAACGGCTCGGATAATTTTTTTTTAAGAAAAAAAAGGAGAAATTAACAAATTTCAGCTTCTTAACACAAATATTTTCTGGTTTCTTCACTCCTCTGTGACAGTAGGCTGAATATCTTTGGGCGAAAGACTTGAGGACGTCATCTTGGGCTTTGAGAAACGCTGATTTTCTTACATTTTATAGTCCAAACAACTAATCAAAGCAATAATCAACAGATTAATTGACAATGACAAAAATCTGCCCTACAGTGCAGATGTGTCACAAAGTAAGGAGCACAAACAGCCAGCCTCCCCTGACGCACCCCACCAGTGCCCAGACTAGCAACACAACAAACGCACTGCTATTTCTTTCCATTTCTGCCAAGGTGGGCAGCTGGACACAATGTTAGTCTGTTCTTTTGCCGCCCACTTTCACATGCTTTCTGTGTGACTGTCAGGCGGGCGGGCGGAGCCGGTTCAGATGGCCCGGGTTGGCTCAGGATGAACTGTGACATTTTGTCAGGACCAAACCAAACTGCCGTTGTCACTACACGGGCTCTGGCTAAGATCTGGCTGCGTGATAAGCTGCCAGGCGACTTTTAATCTGCCTTCCTGTTCCAAAACATTTCAAAGAATGAAGGGAGCTGGAAACGGTCTGCTGGCCTGCTCGCTTAACAACAGGAGACAATGCTAGAGCTAGAACAATCCCTAATGTTGCTGGACAATTAATTGTCTCGCGATTAACGATATAATTGTCTCTTTCAGTCAAATTTAAAAATATTTTTGATTTATTACTTTTTAAAACAAATTAAAGCTGTGAATGAATTCCAGGATACATCTTTTGTTTATATATCACAGCTATGTGACCCAGATGATGTAATAACACACACACACAGCCTATGAAGTAAACCACGCCTCTTTATTATCATAAAACATTTTTTCCACCTGCACCCCCCCCCCCCCCCCCTGTATTTTTCTGGTTGCTATGAACGTGTTACGGGTCAAGTGCCAACTAACAATTGAAATAATAACTATAAAAAATATGTAGTCTGACCAATAATCACTTATATAATTAGAATTTGGCAATTCTAAACTGATCTAAATCTACAGCCACCAGTCATACGCCTTAAGAACTTTAGCTAATGTAAGCAATACTAATAATGCGAACAAAGCAGGACCAACCTGACTGGGGCGTGGCCGATACAAGAGGAATCACAGCTGTTATCATTCAGGGCTGCTGAACAGGAATCTGTGAGTTCTGCACAATGCAAATGTTTATCTGTAGTTAAATCGGGTTTTCTCTGCCTCAGGTGAACTGTAGATGTCTCGTCCTGATATCACACACTGATATGTGTCTGCATTGTGTCGCAGCCTCGGAGTATACATCAGCTTGGCCGGGACTCCGTGTACTAGATTATATGAAGATTATTAGATCCTTTTGATGATTGTGGTTATCCACATGTATTGTCAGAGGCATTAGGAGAACAGAGCTGAAAGGGGAAATCTGATCTCCTCTTCCAAAAGTGGAAAATTTTTTATTGAACCCTGAGTTGAAGCAATTTTCATTGGAGTTGTAGTTGTTGTCAAAACAATAAGTTAGGTAAGCAACTAGTCATATGGATGGCCGGAACAATTTTAACAACCGAATAATCATTTACTCTTATTTGTCAAGCAAACATGCCAAACTTGAACTGTTTTCAGAGCCTCAAATGTGAGACTTTGCGGCTTTTCTCTGTGTTATGTCGTTGTATACGTTCGGGATTTCGACAGCCTGGCAGTGAAAACAATCAATTTGAAGATGAGACGTTGCCGTTGTTTCACTATTTTTTTTTTGACATGTATTTATAGATCAATAGACAAACAAGTAACTGATAATGAGAAGAATTGTTACTGGCCAAATCGGGATAATTCAATTACATTTTCAGAAGCTCTTCCTTTTTGACAAGAATAACATTTGAGGGGCGCCAGCGCTGCTCATGACCTCCTCCTCAAACACACTTGGAGAAGTGCATTTTTGAGTTGTATCGGTCTGGAGGCATTTTGGGATGTGAGATAATGGAAGTGCAGCGTTTGGTCATTCCCTCACTGCCAGCTGATTCCAGGTCAGCTGTGGGAAAGCCCTCCGCCTCAGCTGACCGCGATCCAGAATCAGCTTGTGGACCTAAACAACGAACCAGTCAGACAAGCAGACAGCCAGCGAGAGGACAGAGCCGAGAGGAATGTAACCCCTCTTCTGTTTCCCCCTCGGCCTTTCTCTCTCTGTTCTGCTATTGGCGGCGGTGAGTGAGCATGCAGGGGGAAACATTCCTTTGGTGGCCCATTATAGCTGGCTAGGCCAGTGGGAGGGGGCTTTTTTACTAAAGGGGGGCGGGCTGTCCTGTTTTTTTTGCCCGACAGGAAAAAAAAACAACGTTTGGGTTTTGCAGGATTGCAGATGTGGTCTGTGTGGTAGAGACAAGACGGAGAATCCTCCTCGAGGGGCAGTGGGTTCCTGCTGGGAGGGGGGAGTGAGAGTTTACAGCCGGTTACAATGTGGCGAAGGTCGTGGCGCCAAATATTTGTTTGCAGAAATGTTCTCGGCCACCGCCGCCACCCTGTGATTGATTGCACTTTGGAACCATTGGCTTTGTTTCTAGTTCAAAGTGCAGACCAGAGGGGTGCAGCAAACAACAGCAACACACGGGCCAATAGGGCTGGAAAGAAACCATAATCATGATTTATTTTGATCAATATTGAAAAATCATGATTATTAAACACAATTACTTGTTGACTTTTGGAAAGATGTTGCAATGATTGAACTGTGAAATCTCCCTTCATACTTTTCCCGTTTTGAACTTTTTGAATTCCCCTTTCAGAACACAAGACAAAATAAAGAGTTTACTTTTTCTCGATTGATTAAAATTAATAATTGCACAGCCTGACGGTCCAATCAGCTGTGAGAGGTCGTAGTGCGCGGCGGGGCCCGGGGCTGGCACTGCCGCTGCGTGTCGAGGTGCTGGAGCCTAATGGGTTTCTCTTTCAGAGAGGAGGACGTGGGAGCATCCGATCGAGTTTACGGTCGACACAACCTTAGTGCGCTCTCACTTATTTTGGCTGCGTTGTTCACAGGCTTACGTCTTGGCTATTGTGCATAGTTATGAGGATTAGTAAATGGCATTTCCCACTGATGAATCAACATTGGCAAAAATAGGGACTAAGAATTTCCTTTTGGTTGGCTGCCAGTGTGGCCCCTCCCCTCCTTCTTATGTCCTCCAAGTGTATCCTCAACAGGGATTTAAAGGAATATGCTAACTTTTTTTGTGTGCTCTTTGATCCATTTGCCAATGTGTAAAAAAACGTTGGCAGCAGTTTTACTGTCTAGTATTTTTTTTTGTTCATCCAAAATACTCTGCTAGATTTGCGTCACTTCAGAAGTACTTTTCAGACTGAATACTGATTAGTCAAAAGCTATAATAAAAATGCAAATCATTTGCTGGCTTTGGCTTCTCAGACGTTGCTGCGTGTGTGTTTTATGTCACTATATAAACGGAATACCTTTTTTTTAAAGTTTTTGGACTGTTGGTTGGACAGAACAAGCCATTTAAAGACGTCGCCTTGTGCTCTGAGGACTTGCAGTATATAATGGTGTTTTTCACTGTTGTTCATTTGCAGATTAAAGAAATTATGGGGGGGGGGGGGTAGTATATAATGAAAACATTCTTAATTGCAGCTTTTAGTGCACAAGTGATAATTCTGGAAAGATTGATTTTAAAGGAGTGGCATTTTATTTTTGGTGTATTCTTGGTGGCTTACTGTGCTGTTGTGAATGTGAAAGGTTAGGTGCTGACTCGTGTCCGAGGTTTCTGCTCAGAGCGCAGGTCAACGTGTGTGTTCTGATACAGACTGTGTGTTCTGGAGGAGTCAGAGGGGCTGTTGTTTGGTGGAAAGCAGCAGCAGCAGAAGAAAAGGATGTGTGTTTAGGTGTGGCTAAAGGGTGTGAGGGGCACCATCATGTTATGGGACTTGGGGAGGGGGGTGTTGACTGCAGTTTGAATGTGAGGTTCCCCCCCTCTAGTTTTCCAGCAGAGGTACATAGCTGTGGCTTGTCTGCCTGAGGCTGCTGGTAAACACTGTGCAGTTAAATAAATAAAGTGTGTGTGTGTGTGTGTGTGTGTACATTTAACATACAGGGAAATAAACTCAGGATCATTTAGAAAGCAATAGAATATAGAAAAAGCTGCAGTTTAACTGTGCTTTTGGCAACTTCCTCATAAACAAACATCAGTGGAGTTAAAATGGAAGGATTACAGTAACTCACCTCACCCCCCCCCCCCTGTTTGTAGTTGTGTAATTGGGCTGCACTTATAATGCTACAAAAATACACCGCTGTTTCCAAATCAGAAGACAACAGGTTGAGGCAGTTACTGTATTTATAGTCTCATATTGCCAGACCTTCCTCCACAGCGCTGCAGAGGAGGGTCTGGCTAGTCCACACAGCATTCCAGAATGGGAGAAAAACATGCTCTGGTTATTTTTACTATTTTCTCATTTAAAAAAAAAAATGACTAATCGATTATCAAAACTAGTTCACAATTAATCGAATCTTTGCAGCTCTGATCTCAGCTGTATTTAATTGTTTCAGCAAAAATTGACTAACCTGTGACAATAAGGGCTGAAAGATACGGAAAGATGAGCCATTGCCATTGCAGAGTGTAGCAGGTGTTGTGCATCCTCACTGTGTGACCCTGTTACCCATGTTTGAATGTCTCTGCCTGGCCTTGTGTCTCTCTCCTCTGTCTACATGGCTGCAGAGTGCAGATTGCACACAGATGGATCTGTGAGGCTGCAGCCTCTCTATTCTGAACCACGGCGCTCTGCAGGGCTCTGTGTATTTTTGGAAACACCACTTCAGAGCCCTGATATCATTCTGCACCTGAGAGAGAGCGAGAGAGTTCAAATTCAATAAAATAAAAAAAACCTGATCAGAAAAATAGAACGAGAAGCAAAACCCTGTTCTCACTGTTGCTATTTCAAACTGTCCGCAGCAGTTATAAAGGAGGCGAATGCAGCCAGCGTTGTTTCATACTGCACGCTGCAGGCTATAGATAGATGTGCGTTGCCTACATCTTTAACAGCGTTTATTTCGTTGTCTTTTTTTAAGGTGTGTGTGTGGTTGTTGGTGTGTGAATTAATGCGAGCTGTTCAGGCGTCGCTCTCATCCAAAGTGAGAAGATGCATTCTTGTATTGGTGGTGCTATTGCAGGGAATTACAGAGCTAAATGTACTTCTATTTAGCTAACATTAAAGAGACATTTGTCATCACAACTATAAAAATTATATCCATGCATCAATTTTGTGAACCTGGTTCAATATCTTAAAACAAACTTTAAAGGGGACCTTTCCTGATTTTTACACATAGAGGTCAGTCGCCAGGAGTAGCAACTACTTAGTCTGAAAACAGTTTGTCAGAGATTTGTCAAGTCTAACAAGAAGATGATATTAGTTGCATTATGGGAAATGCAGGATGCATAATACGTACATCCATGTTAGGGTATCTTCGCCTCTGCTGCTTCGATTTGGACCGTTTCTTTCTTGGTGTTTTTGTTCTTTATAAGAGCAGCTGTTATGTTCAGTGTGGTCCTCAATCTGGTCCGGCATCGCTGTGCAGCAACATCCCACCACTGCCACTCACCCAGAGATTACATCCTAGCTCACATGACCAGATTATGTCCAGATTTGACACGTATCTGAGATGAATACAGAGGCGGGAAATGATGCACTGCATGTGGCTGCAGCTTTATTTTGCAGTGCAGGGTGAACAAATGGGATCTGAGTTATTAAGATCAGACGATCACACATTTCCTTTCACCAATAGAGGCTTTAATATCCCATTAGAAATGAATGGGAGATGAGTTAACACATCTTGTTTTAGTATTTCCCCTGTTTTATGACCGGTTTAATCACAGCAAAATACTGTACATGTAATGTCCTCATGAACAGAGGAAGTAACACCTCTGTGGTACGGTGACACTCTTCAGACAGTTTTAGTCTGAAGATCTAACCAGGAGAGAGTTGATTAGCAGAGATCCAAATTATGCGGAGCAGATTTATTTATGTGGCTGTTTCTGCAGTGCAGGCCAGGATCCATAAAGCAGACAATGTTGTTCAAATAATATTGTTCTGTGTGATGGATAACTGCATACATGGCCACACCTAGACAGGTTATACTCTCTCTGGGGCGGGTGTGTGTGTGAGTGAGGGGAAAAAAGAGAGAGAGCGAGCACAACAAACGGGCCGTGCTAGTCTGGTAACAAAGAGTGAGCTGTGACGGTGAGGCCTCATGCTACATCTGGGATATGCTTATACACAGAGCACACATCTGGAGGGGATGTTGGGCTGGATCAGAGGTTTAGCACCGTAGCTGCCGCATGCCACACTCGTCTACCTGATAGTCGTATAGCTGACCCCTGTGCTCTGAAACCGCCAGACCAGCATTAAACGGATACCCGACTATCTTCTGTTCTTCACCAGACATTTAAAAAAAAATGCACAATTTTCCATCTTGTCTGTATTTTTCCTGTTCCTTACTGCAACTATATGATCACAGCAAACGGCAAGGCTCTTATGACCCCCGCCAGTCACCTGAAAATAAATAACAATCTTAAGTGATACTTCACCCCCAAAATGATCATTTGTTTATAAATAACTCGCCCCACGCTGCCTTGTTTTTGTCGCACGCCTCCACAGTGAACGAAAACTTAACGTGAATTCTTGACGAATTAAAGTTACAGGGGGCCGAGTTTAACAGCTAAGCTATTTTTAAAACCTCAGTTTACAAACTCTCACACAACTCGTGCAGTATAATACAAGTGTCATTTATCCAGCCGTGTGCTCAGTACTTCCCAAACAAAGGCATTCTCACTAAAACCTCACTATTTAAAAAAAAAAAACGTCTGCATTAACAGTCTCACGCTTCTCCGCTACTCGTCCGAGAAGCTGAGTAATTGATATACAGTTGATCATTTCGGGGGTGTAAGTATTTCTTTAAGCAGCTATTGTGACACTATTAGCTGACATTTGTACATTCTGGACGTTGTTTTTTAGGTAATCAAAAACCTTAAGTACCAAAACCTAGTACCAAATGTCTCGTAATATTATTGATTTTGTTTATTTATCCTTTGATCAGATTCTGGTTTGGTTCAGAAACTTTGCCAATTTTCTACTATTTAATGTTTAAAACTAAAGTATCCTCTTGTTATCTGTACTGAAACTCTGGTATTGTACCACTGGTATTGATATTAGCTGAGTGTGGTTGATAAACGGTCCTTCCTGCACGGTGAAATGTCTGTACAGGATGTTCAGAAAGCTGTAGCTGCTTCACAGTAACAGCCTTGTAATGTTGAAAGTGAACTGAACTCTGTGGGGAATCTGATCACCTGATGAGGCTTCTGGGATCTGTAGGCATCGGTTAGTGTTTGTTGTTTGTGGCATCGAGACACATCTATCACCGTGGCTTTTAAAACGTAACGCAGGTGAAGATGGGGCAAACAGACCATGATTCAAACTAAGTGTGTGTGTGTGTGTGTGTGTGTGTGTGTGTGTGTGTGTGTGTGTGTCCGTCCTCTGCTGCTGTCTCTGATTTCCTCAGCGAGCTCCTGTTGTATTATTTAACAGCTTTCAAACTGGGGCACTGGGCGAAGAGGTGAAGAGGAGAGGCCTACTGGGACACCCATACATGCATAAAGCAGCAGACACAATGATTGTGTGTGCATACAGTTATTTAAACCCACGCACACACTAAAACAGTTTTCTATGAAATACGCAGACGACACAAGTCTACATCGATGTCTTGTTTTTCTTCCAATTTCATAATTATAAATTATCACTGCTAATGCTAACAAACCAAGCAGAAACATAGCATGCTTCACTTCCTGAATGCTACAGGATGCCAAAGTAACATCTGGTGTTGGAACCGGCACATTCAAAAGCCTGACAAACATATGTTGATCTTCAAAATATTAATTTGTAAGTGAGCCAGATGATTGGCTAAAATCAAGAGGTTTAAATTTTGAAGTTGAACGTTCTCTCTCTGGGTTTGTGCACCTGAAGCAGAGACGTTTCGGCGGGGTATCGCTGGAGCCTGAGCGGCTGTCAGGGCACATAAGAGCAGCATTAAATATTTACTGATTGTGCCTGGCCTTCAGGTTCCTCTGCTCTCATTTATAGCGAGGACGCCATGCTCACCAGATAATCCCACGCAACACTCTTCCTCTCCCTCTCTGACTCTCCACATTCATTCCTTCAGCATCTCTGTCTTTGCCAGAGTCGTTAAGGCAACAGGTTCAGACAAAAGAGGATAATTGGAGTATATGTTGCCATTTTTAGGACTTTGTTTAGTTTCTGGCCATTGGTGTTTCATCATTTTCCTGTGTGTTTGTGTGTGATTTAGCAGTTCATCTCTGGGGTCTCTCTCTGTAACGTGGGATATGTCTCTGGTCAGGCATCTCCAGGACCAGCCTGGAGTCTGTTCATCACTTCAATCTGTTTTTGTTGTCTTTCATAGTTCAGAGGAGGTCCCTCAGAGACTACAAGCCTAGAGCTTTTACAGAGATGGATGATACGGTCTAGTTTGTAGAGTTTTACAACACAAAGATGAATTCATTTTTATTTTTTTCATTATAAAGCAGATTAAGGGACTATATAAATACTGCGACAGCATCAAAATGCATAGCCTACATATTCAGAAACTGTGCCTTCAAACGGGCCTTCAGAACTTCTGTACAGTTGTGATGTCCCAACTATACTATATAGCGGTAGACAGTGCCGTTACAGGCATTCCCCCGGCTGCAATGATGGCTCACAGACGGCGAGGGTGCACATGCAGAAGACCAGAAAACGCAAACCAAAAGGGATTCAAACAGAGGGTGAAAACACATTTATTCAGACAGTATGAGAGATAATGTTGTTTGTTGTTTGAATGATGTTTTTTGAACATTAAAGCATGTAAACATGTTCTATTTGATACCTAAAAGCATAATACGGGACTTTTAACTAGTGTATTAGCAAATGTGAATATGTTGTGTCTCTTTGTCGGGTGATGCTTGATTATTCTGCAAAGAACAAGGAGAGAAATCTAGACTCAGGCAGACAAACATGTTGTTTTTCTGGGAGGATTATGTAGCCTGCAAGTGTAAGAATACATTAGATTCTCATGCAGACAAGCAGCGAGCTTGAGACAGATGGATGATAAGCACTTACTGCAGGTTCACTGCCAGTTTATGCAGCTGAATAGACAGACGATCAGATCCTGCTGCTGCCGTCGGCCTCAGGGTTTGAAATGAAAATGGAAAGCAGGTTGATTATTTTCCTCTTTCCTCCTCTGGTTCTGTTGTGATTTCAGTCTTTGTTGGTGGCAGCTTGGTGAATATAGTTTTTTTTGTTGTATGGCAAACAATTTTGTGTGTGGAGACGGTACTGATAGAAGAATCTGTTCCAATGGACAAATAGGTTATTTCTTTAGACATTCAGCACCCAGAATGGAGAAATAATCTGTTTATTTTGATAAATGGGCTCAGCAGTGAAGAATAAAACTCACCTCAGAGGAGAAGAAGAAGAAAAGAGGATGAGTGAGACTCAGGAGATGGTGTCGAAGAGCGACTGCAGCACTGCGTTCACCCCCCTGGGAGTCGTAGTTGTGGAAGAAAGAGGAAGGAAGGCTCTGTGGTTTCTGCGGTTTTCTACCCCTACCCTGTTGCAAATGTAAAGTCACCACCACACGCAAACAGTCAGGCAAGCCCTCTGAGTCAGGCCAGAGAGACAGACAGATCGCTGTGTGTTTGTGTGACCAGATGGCTGGCCAAGTAAGTAGGGAATGCCTGCACATCAGCCCTACTGTATATTGAATACACGTACAGAACAAGGAATAATGTGTCTAAGCTGTCACATTAAAACTGTTGTGAATAATGCACCGGGTGTGCTGAAATGGAGGATATGGTAAAGGCTGAGGCACAGAACAGCAACAATCGTTATCAACACTAGGGATGTAAATTACAAGTTTGATCGCTGTACAAGATTATATCGGTATACAAACGATACATTGGCTATTTTCACAAAGTGTGCCACACTACAATTTAGATTTAATTCAGGGGCGTGTGATCGATACAAGACGATATAGTCTTATTATGCCCATTAAACACATTCAGTTACATTTATATCAACTCAGAAAAAGCAACTAAAATATGATTTGACATTTTGTTACTAAGCTCTTCCAGACACAAAAAGAATAAATACAAAGTGGGGACTTTAAAATAAAGGCGCATCTTTAAGATGCGTATCAATATTTTCCCTTTGCATCAGTGATATTGTATAGTCGGTCATTGAGTCGAGCGATATATCGATCCAGATGGATGTATCGTTACGCCCCTATTTAACACAGTTTTGTGCTTTAACCATCTTTTGTAAATCCTTTTCTACAAGTATTTGAGCTGGCTTTGTATTTAAAAGTCTGAGTTGACATTTGTGTAGCAGAAAGTCCTCCAGGTCTCTGCTGCCGGTCTTAATGTGGGTCAGGGAAGCCCTCGCTGCCATCGGCCACGAGTCTACTATCCTGTCTGATCCAATCAGAGCTAGCCAGCAGGAGATTATTTAGCTACCGTTCCCCCGGTTAACAAAGACTCCTCTGTTGGCCCTCTTCTGACTCACAGCTCTGTAGGGAGTGTGTGTGTGGAGTTAACACAGACCCTGGTACCCTGCAGTCGCTTCAGAGCTACATAGATTTGTTTTTGGCGTGTGTGTTTGAGCGCAGCGCTCTGGTTTTGACACCACTGCTGTGGAGATGTGACGGCTCGTCGCTGCAGCGTGAGAACGGCGCTGCAGTGTTTCCTGCCGAGCTCGTCGCCGCCGCAGTACGAGATAAGTTTCTGTGCTAACGCTCGCTCTCTTAACACCTTCCTGACGGTTGATGGGTTATTTTTGCCTTCACACACACACTGACACCAACAGCGGTGCTGCCTGGTTTCCAGCTGTGCTTTGTTGTGATTAAAAAGTCTTTGGTTGCTTTGGTTGAAAGGAGTCTCTTAGCTTGACACGTTATAACCAGGCAGTAGTGAGTGAAATCTATTTATAGAGGAGGAGGATGGAGAGCGAGAGAGAGAGAGAAAAGAGAGGTAATGGTGAGCAGTAATACTCTGAATGAAAGGTTTGAGAATAAAAGATAATTTTGCAAAAGTGTGAAGATTAAACGGCTCAAAAGTGGGACTGGTTCATACTCCGGACACCAGGTGCTGAGATGCATTTTAAACCTCCTAAAAATAAGATGCTGTAGCCTCAGGTTGCTTAGCAACAGCCCTGAAGCAGGGTTGTGGACCTAATATGGCTGCTGTGGTATCATGTATGACCATAAACTCTGTATAATTGATGATAATAGAGAGAGAGAGAGAGAGAGAGACTCAGCTAAATGTGTTGATTTCAATAAACACATTTAGCAGAGTCTCTCTGTTCTTAGAAGAGAAATGTCAGTAGTTGTGGAGGAAATGGTCGGGCTTTGAGAGAACCGAGGTGTGACTGTTCAAAAGGAAGTTCCACGTGTCGATATCTGCCTCCTCTTGTGTTAAAGCACCTCTTAGAGACGTAACCATTCCAACCTTATGGCCATCAAAGCTCTCATTTGGAGCAAGTAATGCAACAAATCAATATTTTGCTATAAGATCTCATTTTTTTTTTTCTGGCTTTTCTCATTTTTTTAAGGTATTTGCTAGAAGTGGGGGACAAAAATCAATACAGCATAGTAGTGCGATATTTTTTCCGTGGCGATACTGCATCGATACATGAATGCTAAGTATATATTGCACATTGACAATTTAACTTTTGGGTACAAGAATAATAAAATCAATTGCTTTTTCATTTTAAAAAGTGAAGTGAGATGAACAAACATGTTTCTTTTTAGATACAACAGATGAGATAAGATAAAACTAATTTGTAATATATCGCAATAATATTGTATCGTGACATAAGTGTGGTGATAATATCGTATTGTGGGTCCACTGGTGATCCCCCTCCTAGTATTTTGTTTTAAAATATCGCAATATTTGAGTCTTAATATCGCCTACTGTTGGGTCCCATCTTGTCATTTTAGATGTAGTTGATTTTACAGAATACATACTGTATCATCATTATCATTATATATGTCGCTATATCATTTAAATCAATTGTATCCGTATTGCCCATGGTTATAGATTATGTTGAGGGCTGTCCTCAACTAAAGAAATTCTTACTCAACTAACTCATGATTTTGTCGACAGATCTGTAAAACTGAGTTTCTCCACAAAGAATCATTCAAAAGCACCACATTAAATCTTGTTTACCAGAGACGTGCTCATAAGTTTCTCGAAAATAAGTCATTCAGCATGAAAAAGTATAAAAAATGACTTCAGAAATCTTAGTTGACTAAGACAAAAACGACCGAATAGTCGACTAATCGACAAAGAGGGGGGCACACTTAATTATGCTTCATGTTAAAGAAACTGTTTTTATAGTCGGTGCAGCTGGTTTAACTACTGTTTGAATACAAATGGACAGAAAGTGGTTGAGAGGATCAGACTGTCACTGATTCACTGTCTACTCATCCTGGACTGCTGTGATATTAAAGTCATTTTAAAGGGATTTCACTGATCTGGAGCAGTGATCCCCCCCCACAGACCAGACCAGCCATGACTGAGCCCTGCACCCGGGGGGCGTGTGTGTGTGTGTGTGTGTGTGTGTGTGTGTGTGTGTGTGTGTGTGTGTGTGTGTGTGTGTGTGTGTGTGTGTGTGTGTGTGGCTCTGCGCGAGTCTATCTAGGGCACGAGGATCACTGCATTAAACCAACTTAAGGTTTTAGGTTAGTGTGTTGGTTGATGTGTAAATGTGTGTTCAGGCCCAGCGTGTGGATCACGATCATCACCATGTAGACCTTCCTCCACAGCACTCTGGCTAGTCGCACAGCATTCTGGGACGGGAGATAAACGTGCTCTGGTTTATTGCCATTTATTTAAAGCGCCCATATTATGCTCATTTTCAGGTTCATAATTGTATTTTGATGATGTACCAGAATAGGTTTACATGGTTTAATTTTCAAAAAACACCATATTTTTGTTGTACTGCACATTGCTGCAGCTCCTCTTTTCACCCTGTGTGTTGAGCTCTCTGTTTTAGCTACAGATTGAGACATCGTACTTCTTTACCATCTATGTGAGTGAGTTGCACATGCTCAGTAGCTATAAGGCTCACACCAGACAGCTGTTTGTTTCTCTAACTTCAGTCAGTTACAAGGCAGGATTAGCAGGGAGACTTCTTCTAAAGGAGGGCGCACTTCCAACTTTGTGTGGAATACCTGCAGACGAGGGACATGTAAGTAGTTCTTTTGTAGATGATGGTGAACTAGTGTGTTGTAGCAGTGTTTTGCCATTGAGAATGAGCTAGCATGATAGCGCTAGCATGCTACAGTTAGCCCGTCGTTTCGGCTACTGACGTAAAAAGCCCTGCAGATTTTGAACGGCTCACCCGGAGACTGAAGGCATGGATGCTTTTTTTTTCAAGTTTGTATGCGTGTGGAAGCACCAGAGACACAAAATAACACCCCACATCCCAGAAAGTGTTTTTTTTTTTCATAATATGGGCACTTTAAACCAATCACAATCGTCTTGGGCGGCGCTAAGGCCCAGACGGAGCCACGGTGCCGCTGCAAAATAGCCTCGGGAAGGAACTTGTTTTGGTGGAACGTGTGTACGGTCAGAAGTAGTTTTAGTCGTGCAACAGAAAACTCAGATTGGACAGATAGTCTAGCTAGCTGTCTGGATTTACCCTGCAGAGATCTGAGGAGCAGTTAACCAGAGTCCTCACAAATCCACCGGAGGTTAGAACGCCAACACAAAGAAAGAGGAAGGGGACAGACATCCGGCACTGGAGCAATCCCTGAAGTGGAACGTCGAGGATATAGAGTATCACCATGAAACCTTTTTTGGTCTTGCAAGTTGTGTGTGTGTGTGTGTGTGTGTGTGTGTGTGTGTGTGTGTGTGTGTGTGTGTGCGCACCAAAAAGGATAAAGAAGGAAATCCTACTCCTATTAGTAACAGAGAGATTGTTTAAATCTAATCTCATCACCGTTCTCAGGCTGATTGGTTGGACAAAACAAGCATTCTTGAGATGTGATCCGGGGCTCTGCACAACTGATGGGCATTTGTCACTGTTTTACCTTTTTATAGACTAAACAATTAGCGCGGTACAACACACACACACCGACACACCAGTTTCCTTCTTTTGCAACCGGTTGTTCCACAAAAAAAAAAAATGTGCCGGGTAATCTCTGGCCGCCACTCTTAACCTTCCTGTCTGTCGGATGTGACACTCTCAGCGGCTGATTAATGACCATTTGCATGCCCGTTTGCCTTGGCATGCGCTAGATGGTGTGTATGTGTCAGACAGGCGTGAGCCAGTTAGTCATGAAGCCATAAAGAGCACAGCGAACTCTGGAATGTGTGACAGAGCTGGACCGAGGGGGGTGGTTTTGTGTGTGTGGGGGTGGTTTTGTGTGTGTGTGTGTGTGTGTGTGTGTGTGTGTGTGTGTGTGTTACGGGTCATCAACAAGCGGAAACGCCGAGGAACAAACAATGAGCCTCTCCTTGTACCGGGTCCGGACCCTCTCAGCTCTTTTACGAGGTCTCTTTTCTCCTCTCCTAATGACTTGCAGCACCAGGAAGTCCTTGAACAATCTGGAAACAGTTTGCATGATCCAGACTGAAGACTTTATCTCATATGAAGTTTTTGAGGTCTGATTTTACTAGCCAATAGACTATGATATGTCCAAAGATTGATTTTCTGTTTTGGTTAAAGACCCCCAAGAAGTTCCCATTTCCTAATTTCTCCAATTCAGTTTATTTAAGGGCGGGACGGTGCAAATAAAACGCATGATTCTACATGGGTTAAAAATGAGCTAAAAGGCTATTTTTTTTTTTTTTTTTATCCCCTGGCCTCGTTGTTAAGAAATGCTTTTGCAGTAACAATTTGGAGATTGTATTTCTTACTTTCACCTACATGTCCATATTTTGAACACGTGTCTTGCGTTAATAGAACAATGTTCATCCTGTCTACTTAAATAACACAGTTGGGATTCCATGAGCCTCATAATCTTTCAAAAAATCTGCGATTTAACCAGACACAAACTTAATATCTTAACTAAAACTTAATTAATTTCCAGATCAGCATCCAGCTTTGTCTTTGTCAAGTCAGCCCCATGCAGCACAAAAATATGTTTGATTTCCTGAAAACTGCAGAAACTCGCACACGGTATTAAAATTCACCAAATAGCAGCCAAGGCCACCGAAGGGCGTGCATACGCGCTCCCCTTTGGCACGCCAACTTATTGACAGTGTTTGACCCGAGTCTCCTGTACGTTGCAGGACGTCGGGAGGTGTTGTTGCCTCTCTTTCTTTTATTTTACCGCTTCACTTCTCATAACCTGCCCTGTCACTTCCTGTCTCTGCTCGTCTGTCTCTCTTATCGGGTTTCTCTCTTCCCAGTTTGTTTCTGCTGCTTCATAGGAAACACACACACACACACACACACACACACACACACACACACACACACACACACACACACACACACACACACACACACACACACACACACACACACACACACACACACACACACACACACACACACACACACAGAGTTTGCAGTGTCACCCTGAAAGTAAGTGTGTGTGTGTGTTTCTGTGTGTCTGTGTGTGTCAGCGGGGGGTGCACCTTGCTGCCCTCTTACATCACCATTGTCACCGTGATAGGCAGTTAAATGCGTTGCCTTATAAGGTAAAAGCTAGCGCGGCGGGTGGAGAGGAGGAGGAGGAGGAGGAGGGGCAGGAAGAGCTTGTTACCGTGACGATGCTGTCTGCTGCCGGGCAACTGGGCCGGCCTGAAACTCCAGCTTGACCACATTTTCTCACACACACACGCACACGCACACACACGCACACACACAGCCCTCTGCTTTCACTCTATCTTATTCGTCTGTGGAGCGCCACATGATTCACTCATTTAATATTTGCTTTTGTTGGTATAAGAAATATTTTTTGTCTTTGTCTGTCTGTCTGGTGTGTGCATACATTTTGGTTATTCATCATCAAAGGGTTTGTATGAGATCATCATCAACATGAGCAGCAAAAACTTCTGTTTTAGAGGGAATGCCAAGAATGAGTATATTTGTAGCTGTTGAAATGTCATGCTTCTCATACCACACATGCACACACACACAGATTACACTCACATAAAACAAGCAGACCTGCTTTATTGGTTCACACTCACTGACACATCATGCAGTGTTTCTCCTTTCGTTTCTCCTCCCTCTTTCTTCCTCTCCTTTCTTTCCTCCCAGTTTGTCCAACATGTCAGTACAGTACAGTACAGAGGTCTGCCTGCAGTGGTTTTATAACTTGATAATCAGCCGTGTGTGTGACAGTTGCTGAAGTGATGCTGCCAGCTGAGCACGTTTTTGGCTCATGTCTCTGGTGTGTAGAGTACATTTTTTTCCCTTTTTTAATGATTAAAATAACCCAGCAAAGAGTAACTCTGTCTTAGTTGCTGTTTAGCCAGTTTAGCACTTACTCATTCTATCTATAGTGGCATTTACTCACACAAAGGCAGACCCATTCACACGCTAGAGCCAGAGAGGGGCCTCCATGTGCCTGTTGGTTACAGCATTGTGTAAATGTCTTACGCATTCGTTAGATAATGTCATTTTAAGAAAAGGTTTCATTGTCCTGCAAAATACCATCAAGATGAATAGAAAACAAGATTCAGTTCCCCATAACTTGTGCATTGACAGCAATTACTTCTCTCTTCTGACCAATAACTTCCTCTTTCAGATGTTTTTTCTATCAGTCATGGTTACAAATAGACTCTGTGAGCTATGTGGTGTGAAGAAACTCTTCTCGTAAAGACAAGTGTTACCCATCATCGGTTCCCTTAACCTTCCTGAAGTCTGTTTTTAACACACTTTATGAAACGATAATGAAACAAGTAGTTACAATATTGCAAAGAAAATGGTGCAAATTGGTGTCGGAAAGGTAATACTCATGATGATGAGATGCATCAAAATAACATTTTGGCCTTAATAACACAGTAAACGGTTGGGCAAAATGTTACAATTTTCCAACCTGGTGTTCCCTCTTAATTAAATTGTTATGATAATTTAATGTGTTGGTATTTTTCTGATGCTCTTATCCAGACTTACTTGATGTGGGTTAGTGGGGTCTGAACTAGGGCTGGGCGACATGGAGAAAATCAAATATCACGATATTTTTGACCAAATACTTCGATATCGATACCACAACGATTGTAGTGTTGACAATTGGTGCTTTCACAAAATATTGACACAATGAGATTTTTGATAAATAATCATCAGTAATGTGGATATAATAACCAAAGCCCGTCTACGGAAAGCCGTTCCGCTCCCCGTTCAGCCGTATTGTACCGACTTTGGTTGCAGTTCCACCAGATGTTCCACTGGGGGTGATCACGGTCCAGTGCTAAATGAATGGGAGTCTATGGAGCTACACGGCTAAATGAATGGGACTCTATGGAGCTAGACGGCTAAATGAATGGGACTCTATGGAGCTAGACGGCTAAATGAATGGGAGTCTATGGAGCTAGACGGCTAAATGAATGGGAGTCTATGGAGCTAGACGGCTAAATGAATGGGAGTCTATGGAGCTAGACGGCTAAATTTGTCTCTTTCGCCTGATTGTCGTTGAGAAATCTCAGATTTCATTGTAGTTTTTGCAAGTTCAACGTGGATTATAGGTCAAAAGTTGAATGAACGAGTACTTATGTCCTTTCGATTTGTTACAGGTTGAGTCGTTGTTGCCCATAACACGCTAGCATTCTGCTAATGAATGCTGATTGGTCAGCGAAGGACTGATTACGATCGGAGATCCCGGCTTGACGGCATCCGAAGCGGAGCCAGAATGTCAGAGTGAATATTTCGGCGTGGTCGTTAAAACATTAGCAAACCTCTTTCTAGCACGTGTATTGACAGGGAGAGTCTAACCTATCAGCTGTGTTGTCGACGCCTCGAGAGAGAAAAGGAAGTGACTCAGAGCTCGCCGTAAAGCGGTATCTCTGGCCGTATGTGTGTATGACGTCATTGACTTTTTAAAAGGCTTTTTAGAACAAAAAAGCGACTTTAAAAAAATCTAACACCCAGCAGTGTGTATTTTGTTTGCCTCCCCTTTCGATGCAACATTCAAACTACTAGACAAAAAATTATATCCTGAGAAAAGTGGGTTTTTAGGGGTACAGCTCCATAGACCTCCATTCATTCTGCACTGGCCTGTGAGCGCCATCTAGTGGAACTCAGAACCCGGAAGTAACGAGGGAGAGGAACTTCTTCCTATGTTAGAAATTCTTTGTAATAACTAAGTGGGTAAAGGCAAATAATAGAACAGTTACAACAGTCTGGTAAGTTCAGAAAATGACATCACTTTACTGTAATGCAGCCTTTAAAACCAGGAAAAGACACTTATGTCATATTACGATATTACAATATCCAAAATCTAAGACAATATCTAGTCTCATATCACGATATTGATTAATAATATTGATATATTGCTCAGCTCTAGTCAGAACTCATGGCTGTTAACAGGTTTGGACCTGTGAAAGTTGTACTGCAGCCTGCGATCTGTCTCCTACGCTACACACACCGACCACGGTTACAGGCACATAATATTCCTGTTTTGCCCTTACTCCGAAAAAGACGATATTCTGACTAAACTGTTTACATGGCTAATGAAAGTATACGATATATTCCACTAATATCCCCGTTTACATGTAGCGTTGCAAAAAACGATTGTTTGTGTACCAGCGGTGAGGGACTTGTTGGCCCGTGCGAACACAGCGTCCCTCTTTCATTCCTTCAACCAGCTTCTTGAAAAGGTTGGCGTAGCGATGTTTGCACATATCCAAAAACCTGTTAATGTCCAAGTCTTTGATAATGTTTAAAAGTAGCTGTGTTTCTCCTTGCTGATGAGCAAGTGGCGCCTTGTACGGCAGACGCTGCCTCAGCGTGTGAATATGTGTGTGTGAATGGTGGATGGTTCCTGTACTATGTAAAGCGCTTTGAGTAGTTGTTAAGACTGGAAAAAGCGCTATATAAATACAGTACATTTACATTTCTGATCGAGTCAGCAGCCTTGCAAACGGTTGGCTGGTTGGTTTGTATACAGAAACCATAGCAACGCACAGGGCTGACCATAAGCCTGCGGTAAAACCTCCCCGATTGAGACGCATATTCCAAATGCGCTGAATACATGTCCAATGAATGCCTCTAAAACCCCCCCAAAAAACATGCCCTGTAACAAATACTAAATATTGTCATATTTGGAGTAATAGTGGAATATCGGTTCTGACTGATGGCAGGTGCCTCGTCTATCCTTGTATGTGCTTAACCAAGTGTTTCTCAGCTCTCAAACACATACAACATTAAGTATCATCACTGTGCACAATTAGATGTTATTTGTAAAAAAAAAGGCAGCACATAAACAGTAATTTCCATACTTAGAGGTTTCCCAGCGCTCAGTTGTTGTTGTGTCATGTTTACCAGTTTCGCCAGCTGCCAGCTGCCAGTTCATGCATTGCACGCAAATCGCTAACATATATTTTTCTTTTGAGTCGAGGAAGACAAACACTCACATTTCACTTGTTTATGTAGCTCACATCACAATAAAAAAATATGCTTGTGTGTTTCGGCACGGAGCCTTTAGCAGAGCGTTTTAAGTATACAGATTCAATTTACACACACACACACACACACACACACACACACACACACACACACACACACACACACACACACACACACACACACACACACACACACACACACACACACACACACACACACACACACACAATATTGGTGCACAAGTATTTTAAAAACGTGTGATTGGTCCCTGTGTGGGACAGGATAAGAAAAGTCATTGGTTTCCTATATAACTGGGTCCACCTCCCAGCTGTGTATAAACTCTGTCCATGTGTATATCTGAAGGTGCGATATGAGTCAAACTGGAGTACATGCTCATTGGTTTTCAGTACACCACTGAGAATCCCATTGCTGAAGCGCAACCTCCTTTTTTTTGTTTTGTTCCGTTTTTTTTGTTGTTGTTGTGGTATCAGTCTGGTTAATTTCCACATTCTGTACTTCTGAAACATGTTTACGTGTTTGTCTCACGCTGGAAAACCCATAAATGCTCAAAATGCCAACAGCAGTGCTGGCATCAAGACAACAAAAACGCTTTTCAACAGATCCCGGTTCGGTGGAGTGATTCCGTTTCCTCCTGCCTGAGCTGATCAACAACAGAACCGCAGAGCTGTCGCCGAGCTCTGCAAAGACTCAGCCAGCGGTTTTAATAAAAGGCCGACGCAAACAGCTGACGCTTTGCCCTGCCAACTGCTATCAGGCCTGCCAAACTACACACACACACACGCACACACACAGAAGTGGGTGTGCAGTAGTAGTAATAATAATAATAATGACCTTAGCTTATTCGGTGATTGGAGAGTTTTTTTTTTGTAATGGGAGATTAGGCTGAGGAAAGAAGGGCTACCGGTGGTTCTGGCTGCCCAGACCAACTCCTGCAGAGCAGCCGGGAAAACTAAATAATCCACGTTTACGTCACAAGTCAAAAGTGAATTCTGTCAAGGGCAATGCGTTACACAGTCACAGTTCTCTCTGTTGACTTGTGATAATTGAACTTGATTTGCGGCCAAGTTGAGACTTGAATAGCGCGAAGTCAAAGTGCAGCAGCGACACGTTTGTAATGATCTCAGAGTCGTCGCAGCGTAAAGATTCTGCTGTTCGTGACACTTATCCAGAACAAATTGCATTAATGTATAATAGCAACCATTTCTTGTCAGGTCCTGTGATTCTACATAAGGTGATGCCAGATTCTCTGAACTCAGACATGAACCTGTTGTATAACCTTTTTTGCTCCTTTATCTGTTTTTCTGATCGTGTCCTGCTCCATTGTGTGGAATTGTATGGCAGTTTCCAGGTGTTCTCCGTGACCCTGGTTTGCTCTCCAGGCATTAGCCTGGGATGAATAGGATCCATAACTGGATGGCAAAGTGTATGCGGCCACAGAGCAAGGATAGGAAACATACTTGGTTGACTGTGTGTTGCATTCTATCACATTCCTGAAGGAATTAGGTCAGTAAAAGTCGCTGAAGTGGTGATACGTCCGTGTAAGTAAGTAAACCGTTCCAAACCTACATGTCGGTTGTGAAATGACGGCCTGGTTGACTCATTCAGTGGGCAGCGTTGAGGCTCTCGATTGTCGTTGCAACACCTGTGCTAGTTATTTTCAATGCACAAATATTCCGCCTCTTTGTGTGCCTGAGGTGTGGCTTCCGGGAGTAAGTATGTCATGTATTTATTTAGGTCTGTGATAACGTCTTGGGCGTTTAGGCGTTAAAAAGTTTGATTATTTTACTTGCAACATTCCACGTTGATGAGATAAAGTTTGGAATAAAGTGAATAATACATCCTGAAAGTGCAGAGTATGTTATTTTATTATTCATTCACATTTTGATTCAACTACAGTGTGAGTCTTGAAGCGTTATTCACACTCAAGAGGGTTGTGATTATCTCCTTTTTTTAGTTTGGTACATTTGGACAGGTGAGCGCCTTCAGCAAGCAATGTGAACATACATCTTTTTGACATTTTATAGACAAACGATTTAATCAGTTACTAAGAAAGTGACGGATGAATCGATAATAAGAGCCTGTCCTAACTTGCTGCTGGTAAATTCTTTTCCATACTATCTGGTATGCCAGAAAAAGATTTCATACGTCATACTGTCAAATGTAGTATGCCAAAAAATACCAGGATTTCACAGTATGTAAGCCAGCATGCCTTTCTGGCCATTCTGACCCACAATCCTTTGTGCAGCATATACGAGCAAGAGGGTCGAAGTTCAAGGCGCAATGCTAGGAAGAAGTAGTATGTAGTATTCATTCTGTATGCAACAGTACAGTATGTACTTTTGTAAGGACAGCTGCAGTACTAAAATAAAAGTAAGCGATGTGCTCATGTCTGATAAGCTTGTGTTGGGATATGTGACCTTTCTTCACCAGCCACCATGAATCTGTTGTACCAAACAGATGTAATAAAGTCAGCCTTTCTGCTGAGAAAAACAAATTGCCGGTATGAACATCGTGAAAGTATAATTGTCTCTCTGTGCTGAACCAGATAATGACCGTTGAACCAGTCCCCTCTCCCCTCTGTGAACGTTCTGCGGTTAGAAGCACCTTCCTTCCCACTGACCTCACTCGGCTTTCTACATGAGTCACCTCAGTTTTTTTTAAAATCATCACAGCGCGGCAGCCCTTTTACAATCTCCCTGTGCACTTTCCTTGAATCGTCCATTGTCGGCGTGATGCGTCATTGGACGCTGTACGTCTTCAGATGGCTAATTTTTACAAGTTTCCTCGCGGGTTAACGTTTTACATCTTGCACAGTTGGATTCATTCACCGCATTCCTGGGGAATTAACATGGACATCCTCCCGCCCCCGCGGCTTCCTGTGCTGTGCCTCTAAAGACGGGAAGTGGATAAGTTGGCTGCTGATTGGCTGAGGAGAGAAAGAAGTGATGGTGTGATATGAGAGAAACAGACGCACACAAACGGAGGGAAACCCTGATGCCGAGTAATGCTGACTCCCTCTTTATGTCGTTTCTCTCCTCTCTCAGCTTCTTTGAGCTGCACTTCTCCGTCTTTTTACTTTTTGCTGCAGTAAAACTGTCTCACGCTGTGCGTGGCATCACGCAGACAGAAGGAAGGTTAATGGTTGGAAAGGAGTCTAAAACAAAACTGAATGGCTTGTTTAATTCCTTCATATCAGTTCAGAAAAGACACCCATCTTAGAATTGGTAATAAATCAAATTTAGATAGTAGGCTACCAGTTGAGTGCACACCCACATTACATTTGATAGGATAGCCGAGGATCTATTGATAGAGGTTATGCAGTTTAAATACACTTGTTTTTTTTGTCTCTTACATTAATTATTCCTCCATTAATAAACAACCAAAGTTAAGATTCAGTCAACGCATCTTTAGTTGTTATTTAGTAATGTGACACACAAACACAATTTTATTTGCTTCAGCAGGACTGTGTGTGTGGGGTTGGTCAGATTTGATTGACAGTGGCGATCGACAGTTGATCGATTTATGATCGATCAACTGCTCACTCCAAACTATTCATGTGGGACCTCGTTAGCCTGACACGCCAGACCCACATCCAGATGTTGGGTCATTGGCAGGGCTCAATCCGAGGGGCGGGATAAACGGTTGTCTGTCAAACTCCCCTCTGCACGCAATAGGACAGCGCTACAACCAGGCAGAGCAACGAAGAAGGGGGCGGAGCTAGTTGATGGATTAAACTTTTGCCGTATCCGGTCGGCAAAACTCCGAACGCATCTTCCTTTTTTAAGAATGACTTCAGTGCCGTTCTTTGTTCTCTTCTCAAAGAAAAGCTGAACCAAGTCTTCCAGAGTCGCGGCCGAAGCCGATTCAAAAGACCGCTGTTCGCCAGCAGCAGCAGCCATAAGCCCCGCCCACCGACTCTATACACGATGTGATTGGCCTGACTAGAGTTTGGTTTTTCCAGCTCGCAAGCCAACGGAGAGTTCCTAGACTGACCCTGGCTGCAAATTAAATTTGCTGCTGCTAGGGTGTGTCTAGATTTCTAGGCTAGGACCTCGTCACTTATAGTAAGAAGCTCTATAAGAAGAATAGGCCTTCAGTGCCTATTTAAAGATTCTTGAACATTTGAAACCGGTTTTAAGCAGTTTCCTGCATAGTCAACACTGTAAAAGCACAGATAGAAATGTGTGATAATGACTTTTTACCAGACGTCACAAATTCTTTCCATTCTAAGCTTCCAGTGGACAGATTATTATCTGTTATTTTCTTTCATGTCCTTTTAGTAAAGTGTCTGAGGCATGCCGTGTTTCCAGAAACTTGCTGAACAGAGATCTTGTGCAGAAGGACACATTTCCTGTTCTGACGTTTCTGGACTACACAAGCGCTAACATCAATGATGTGTGGAAAGTTTGAGAGAAAGAGCTGAGGATGAATGGTGGAAAGACGAAGGAGACGGAGGAGGAGAGAGTGAAGATGTACTAGAAAGGGAGTCGGAGGGAGGAAGAACATAGCTGGCATTCCTGACATCTCGGTCTTGTTCAGCAGGGGTGACATTCGTTTGTACACCGCCTCTCTGCCATTCCTTCTTTCTCCCCTCCCCCCTTTTACCTTATCCTGTCTTCCCATCCCCGCTAGGCAGAGTTGGGACACAGAAAAAGCTAATTTGAAGAGAAATGTATGTGGTTTGTTTTGCCGACTCAAGTGGGCGGAGTCTTCCACACAAGACAACACAGCGAGTGCCAGAGAGTTGAAACAAAACAGAGTGATTTGATTTGTCTGTGGCAACTTGGCAACAGTAGATAAATGACCCAGATGGGGGAAAATCATTCACATCTGGAAAGTAATAATCCATGACATTTGCATACAAATACATATGTGTTGCTTCTCTGTATACTCTGTATAAATGGTACTTTTGTGTGTATTTAGTTCTGAAACCTTTTTTATATTTGCTGTTCTTAAAAGCTTTAGTGTGTAACTTTTTTTTTACATCAATGAACGTCCGTTACATTCAAGCCGTTGCCAAATGAGTTGCTACAAAGCTAATTAAGACCATCAGCTCCACACAACTCTCTCTGGATCTCAGTGTGGCTGCGTTTAGAAATTGATGTTGTCCGGTCACATTCGCTCACAGAAAATCGAGCGAAGATAATGACCTCTTCTGAAGAGGCCATCGTGTTTTTTTAATCCTCCGTGTCCTCCTTGGCTACTAGCAACTGTGTGGAGGAGGGGTGGGGGGGGGAGCAGGGGGCTGTGCGCGATCACGGAAGGCTTGTATCATGTGGACGCGGCGACAGTTTTGTTGTCATTACTTAGAATTCCTCACGGGGGCGACAGAAACTACGCACTGTAGCTTTAACATCCAGTGTTTGCTAGCTCTTTCCTTCCCTTGTCCTTCACTTGTGTTATGGTGCGTTCTATTTGCCTCGCAACTCGTATTTTACGAGGTCAAAGTCGTAAACATGCCCCCTGACCTCGTATCAACGAGTTCGGAACTCGTACAACCACCGAGTACCCTGAGCTAAAAAATCCAACATGGCTGCCCCCCTGTATCGACAGTTGTGAAAGCTGTAGTAACATAGTTATAAGCACTTCTGTGTTATTTGTGTCACACTAAATCAGTCGTACACGCAGCGCTGTCTTCTATCTGTGTTGTCACGTGGTTTGCATGCACAAAGAAACAGCGTTAGTTGTTTGAACTGGCGTTGCTAACGATGGCTAACCTGGCTAGAGCTAATGAAAACAATGGAAATCCGACTTGCAAAAAGAACGCACCATTATTCTACTCCTCCCTCCCTCCCTCCCTCCCTCCCCTCAATGAGGAGAAGACCCTGTTCTGGCTACAAGATCAAAGACTTTCATAACACACCTCGGAGTGTCTCCCCCCCCCCCCCTTCTCCCGTTACCTCTCTTCCCTTAATTCATTGCCAAGAACAGTCATTAAATCGCTTGACCCCTCAAAACCCATCAGCCTCCTCCTGCACAGAGCTGTTACCAGAGCATTAAAGAGGGCGACTCAAACTCATTCATCCGAAACAAACCGAACATGATTCTCTCCGTTCAACTGCCCCCCCCCCCCCCCCCACCCCCACCCCCACCTGCTCCTAGAAGTCTCGGATCACTGAACAACGAAATGGTCCGTATGGTAGACACCATTGTTAAAATGTTTTCAGGCTTTCGGTTGTCATATTTGCTTGAAGACATTGACTTTTCCCGTTGAACATTGATGCCATCATTGGACGCTCTGGGTGGTATTTGCCCTCGCCAACTCCTCCAGCTGAGTGCGTCACAGCAAGTTACACAGATTACCCTTTTTTTAAGGAAGAGCGGTTTCTTAAATGAGGCCTTTTTAAGAGCCAGAGTGATCACACATACTTTGGAGGATTAATATTTCTAAGCTCCGTGCCCGAGGTCGTGTCTGGGAGTAGAGGAGGTGGACTGGTGTAACGAACAGTTCACCCAACAGACAAATCATTCAAAAATGAGCTCAATATTACAAATCCAGAACCTCATTTCTAAAGAGACTTGTCGAGGGAAGATTCCCTCCAAAACCTTAGCGTATAAGTCAAGGATAAAGCAATCTGAGAAGAATTTCAAACGGCCTCGTGACACCAAACTTGTCCATGTGCTCAGTTGTGGGTAAATGTGTCGGCCGAAAGCCTAAAATGGAAATTCAGTGAATTAACCCTCCTGTTGTCCTCGGGGGGTCAAATTTGACCCATTTTCAAAAAGTTTCTATGTCAGAAATTTGGGTTTCTTTCAACCAAATTGTCAAAATAAAATAACGTGGATGGTTCCACAACGCTCTTCACAAGTTAAATAACTGATTAGTTCACTATTTTCATCGAATTTGGGTGTTTTTATTACATTTTTTAGCATTTGAAGAAAAGAAAAAACTGATTTAAAGAACACTGAAAACTGAAGAAGTGACAAATGTAGGGAAAAAAAACAACAAAAACAAAAAAAATGCTGAAAAAAGAGACAAAAAGACTTCGGGAAAAGTGGAAAAAAAACGTCAAACAACTGACAAAAAAATGGCGGAGAAAGCTTAAAACACTCGGTCAAAACAACAACAACAATAATATCCCAAAAAAGTCGACGGAGAGCTTCGGGAAAATCGGCAGAAGTCTCTGGATGTTTTAACTTAATATTTTGACCCAGAAAAACTAAAAGTTGCACGGCCTACGGGAAGACGGCACGAGGGTTCAGAACATGGGGCTTTTGTGGTGGCCATGTGTCAACATCCAGTTACGCAACACTGGAGCAACATGTCAACGTCCCCAGCAGCGGTTACTGGCACGCAGCCGGGCGACATGGCCTCATATGTCGTGTTGAAATGTGCAGGTTGGACAACTTTGGTTGTGTTTTCTGTCAACCAGCCCGAGTATAAACAAAACCGTCACGTTTCATAATATTAAAGTTAGAGCGTCCTACGTGACGATATCGGGCTGTTATTCCAAATGTTGGCGTGCAGTTACAATGTGATGAAAATATTCCTCTCAAATGTTTTCATTGTTCATAAAACACAGTTAGAAAATGCAGTATTTTTTTAAATTTGAGAAGTAGAAACAAATCTTTACTTCAAGTAAAAACATGAGAATTACTAAAACATTTTATTATTATGTTAATATAAAGAATGTATTCGTATCCCATAGCCAGTGTATAAAAATACTCTCCCGCTCTTTTGTAAGACGTCCTTCCTGATCCTAAAATAGGAAACGCACGCGCGCGCAGTGGCAGTGCAATCCGACCCCTGGCCAGACTCTTTGACCAACAAAGACAGGAAGAGTCGTAAATAAATGAACAAATAACCAAAAACAAGTTACCCCTTCACCTCCCACTCCTCCCTCCCCTTATTTCCTCTCTCCTCCCTCCACCGTTTTTAGTCTCCTGTCATAAATCCGCAGCGACTCCCTAAAAGCCACCAGGCAGCTGCTGATTAGCTCAGAGAAGGTTTTAAACTGGCCACGGCAAATAACGGGAGTTCATCTCTTACCTTTCCAGTGATGAGACGTGTGGGAGGGAAGGAAGCTGGTGTAGGAAGTGTAGGATCGGGCATTGAGCACCGGGTCCAACTTGGCATCGTTTTTTAAAATTACGATTCCAGTTGAATCGTTTCTTTATTGGAGTCGTTTGAAAGACTTGGTTCCAAATTTAACATGCGCGAGTTTTGGTGTTCGTAGCGGCCAGGCGCTAGCCATGGAGCACAGTAAGTGGCACCCTAGGGTGGCCATATTTTACGTTGAAAAACACAGTAAATCACCATTTTGTGTGTGTGTGTTGTCTCTTATTGTGTCAAGGAGATCATCTTACACACACACACACACACACACACACACACACACACACACACTCGGTATGTAAGAGATTAAGATTCTGTGTGTGGGGGGGGATACAGAAATGTTAAAGCCTGCTCTGGTTACCCAGAATACACACACACACACACACACACACACACACACACACACACACACACACACACACACACACACACACACACACACGGACAGAGCCCACTCTCTTCCTCTCCCGTCTCCCCTGGCAGCGGTGATCTTGGGCTCAGGGAGTCTCATTAAATCGTCTGAAGGTTGTTGGTTCCATCCTCAGTGTTTCCTGGAGTGGAGGGAACTGCAAAACAACACATTTGATTTGATCATTCATCATTTAATGTTGTGCTTGGTTCTAAACATCCCTCCCTCCTCCTCAGCTTCCATCTTTCATCTTACCAAATTGCTTCTTCTTCTTCTTCTTTTTAAACTCCTTATCCCACGTTCAGGCATCTGTGAGCTCTCATGTACCCTCCTCCGGGCCACTGCAGGCCAAGGTACTTGTAGAAGTGATTTTAGTACTTAAAAACTTTACTTTTTAAGTAATGGTGTTATTCAAAGTCGGCTTTAGAGCACTTTTTCACTCCCCCGCTTCATTTCCCATCATTGTTTTACAACACTGAAAGATTTAGGAAGGCTGTTGTTGGGACCAAATCACATGTAACATTCATACGTTTTACTTGTTGATATTTAGCGTCGGTTCTTCCTGTTTCCCACATTCATCACTCTTCTCCTCCTTCTCTTGATCATATCCTGGCTTCCTGTCCTCCTCCTCTCCCCCCCCCCCCCCCCCCCCCCCCCCCCTTCTGCATTTCCTCTCCCCTCCTTAATCCTTCCTTTCCTTTGTTTCTGTTAGCTGCTATATCAAGGAGAGAGCCGTGTGTCTGACTGGACGCAGTCTATGAAGCTCGTTGAAAAACAGTTCTGCGTTAAGCTGTTGACTCACATAATAGCAAATCTGACAGGCATTAGGCCAGCCAAGGAGTACACAGCAATTACACGTGTGTGTGTGTGTGTGTGTGTGTGTGTGTCTTGTCCAGACTTGAAAGGATAATGACACCGTAACGACCTCCTCTGCAGCATGAGCTCTGCTTCGTCTTTCTTCTCCTCTTCCTGGTCTTTTCTTTCTCCTCTTCACTGTCTCTATTCATGATCAGCAGTACTCTAATGACCGCTAGTATTTTGGACATGAACATCGTCTCTCTGTACACTTGGCTGTGACACTGCATGACAGTTCATCTTTATCATTTTGACAGTTTGAGATGCTGCCAAGCGTGCGCGTGTTGGACATCTGCACATTCTCAAAAACATTCAAACAGCTGTTCACTTGTTTAGCTGATAGCGGTTTCTTCTTTCTCTGTCCCTCGGTTGTCACACACATGCACCGATGCACCGTAAGCCCTCCCCGGTACAGCCGTGGCCCCTGAGGGACGGTGTCGTATTCCTGCACTGTGTGACTCTACAGTAGCAGGCTGCATATCCAGTTACACCACTGCTGTGTGAATGGGGCTGCATGGAATCTAGAGCGCAGCTATTTTTCTTTCTGTTGTGTGCATTTTAATTGTGGGTCCAGGTCTATGTTCCAGCTCAGCACGGTTGTAAAAAGGAGTTGTCATGATGTTTATTTCTGAAATGGAGTTTGAGGAATCTCAGTGTTTGAAGATGGTGTTTGTCTTGTGGTTTGCTCGACTTAATAGAGTACAGTTGGGACTGAGAGAGAAATGAGAGAGTTAGACTTAGTTTTTGTTAATTGACAGCAGCAAAAGATGTTTGTGTGAAAGTACATGGCTTGTTATCCTGTGTGGACATGCAGATACTGTCTGTGCATGTGTTTTTATGTGTTGGGAAAGTGTATTTAAACTGAGACGGTCTGCTTCTGTATGTTAAGATACAAAGAGCAACCTGTCTTCTGGAGCGTTTGAAGCAAAAGAGTGTGTGACAATAGTTAGCAGGGTTGCTGTGTCGCATGCCACAGCCCTTTTTTAATTGCCCTGCCTCTAAGAATAGGAGGCCTTGTGTCAGGCCAGACCAGACTAGTCGTTGAGCTTTATTCACAGGGCCAGGCCAGCATGGTTTGGCCCTGCTTAGTCTGGTTCAACCAGTCCAGTCTAGTATGGCTCTGTCCAAGTTCCTTGAGGTTCTACCTCCTGCCAGCAGGTCCCCATATAACTCCTTTAACTAGCAGTACAAATCTGCTTTTTGGTGCCAACAACTTGCCATCTGCTGCCGTTTTTACATTTGCTTTTTCATCCTCTGACGCTGTGTCGTGCCGCGGCCAAGCCCAATCTGACAAAGTTGGCGGTTCTTCCGTGCCAGTGGAGCAACAGTGATTTCAGTGCCTTGCTTAAGGGCATGTTAACAGCTATTGTTCCTGAGCCATTTCCTAACCTCCCCAAGTCACTCTGGCTCTTCCTCTTTTGTGTTTCCTCTTATCAATATTTGACTACAGTTATCGATGCCTTACTCAGAAATGAAGATTTGCAGCAGAAACACAGTATGGAGGACTACCGCCGCCGCTGCTGCTGCCTAATTAATTCAAACCACACTCTCAAAAGGTGCAAAATATCGAAATGTTCACAGAAAGTGACAAAAGATGTCTTTGTTTCAGCAGCTTCATCACGTCACCGAATCAGTGAGAAATCAAACTGCGTGTGCGTGCGTGTCTCTTGAAAGATCTTTTTGAGCTCATGGTTTGGTACAAAAAAATACTCTAGACAAAAAAAAAAATGTTTAATCCTAAAAAAGACTAAAAACGTTTTGTCACAAATATGTTTACTGTTTAAAATTGTATTAGTTTTTTTCTCTCAAAAGCATAAGGAGACAGGAATTGCAAGGTAAATTGACAAAATAGTAGTTATTTGTTGAAAAGTGACACAAGTAAGAGGGCTCCTGTGTGTCAGTTGATGTTGATAGAAATGACGAGCTGCCTCAGAAACAAAAGACTGTCGGTGTGTAGAGTTGATCTAAGAGGGAGCTCATTAGTGGTAGCAAGAAAAAGGGTGTGTGATCTAGAAAATGCACACTGCTGACGTCGTGCAGAGAATGCGAGGCACTTGAGCAACAACATTGTGTTTTCACCCTGGCTCGTTCTTCCCAGGTGTAGCAAGACACACCCTTAGTGTGTGTGTGTGTGTGTGTGTGTGTGTTCTCTCTCTCTTTCTTGGGTATACATACAATTAAGTTGCCTATGTAGTCAGAAAATTGCACATGCATTGAGAAACTGGGTGTGGGAATAATTGGTGTGTATGCATGCTGAAAAACAGTTGAAGTGAGCTCTACAGAGATATGGAAGTGTGTGTGTGTGTGTGTGTTTCAATGTCGATTCTTGTGTCTCTTAAGCACATTCCTGTCCAAGGAGTGGTGTGTGTGTGTGTGTGTGTGTGTGTGTGTGTGTGTGTGTGTGTGTGTGTGTGTGTGTGTGTGTGAGAGAGACGGATGCTGTCCATCTTTACACCCTTTTCTGCCCTCAGTCTATACATGTTTTTCAGTCTGTGTGTAACTGCTTGCATTTGACATCTGCAGAGTTCCTCTTTGAAATGAATGAACCCTGACCTTTGACCCTGGAGGCTCAGTTAGAGATTAAAGTTTAAAGGTGTGTGTGTGTGTGTGGATCAAACAGCTGACCCCAATAGACCCTGTAAGCTTCCCTGTGTCTTCCACACAGTAAAGCAGCGAGGAGACGGTTGTATATCTGCCATGGATGGAGACATGTTGGACAACTTAACCACTTCCAGACACGCTCACGCAAACAACAAAGATGTCTAAACCTTCGTCGTCACACACCTTCATCATCACACACCATGTGTTCCACTTTTTAAAGGCAATACATTGGCAAAATAATGCTACTTGGATGAAGATTTAGATTTCCATTTGATAGGTAATGATAGCTGAAGACAGAAAATGATGCTGCCTTTGCATGGATAATACATCCTGATCCTGGAGCCCTGATAACGGTACAAACTAAGACCACTGAAATACAAACGGGTGATTATTTCCACACAAAATTGGTAGCTTTTTATTTTGGCGATGGTCATCATCAAAGTTGGAGTCTCCCAGTTTTATCAGAGCCACAGTTGACGGTGAAAGGCACTTTCATCCTGCAACACAAACTGATGCTGCAACAGAGAAATCTCTACAAAATTAGACATGGCAGCTACTGGTTTAAACACTACAGAGGTGTAAGGTGTGGATTAGTCTATATCACATGTGTCAAACTCAAGGCCCGGGGGCCAAATCCGGCCCCTTGCACATTTTGATCCGGCCCGCATTTCAATTTAGGTTCACAGCTAATTTTGGCCCACACCAAAAAATGTTTTTCATACTGTAATTATGCGACACTGCCGTGCAGAATTTGACAGATTTGCAGACTTTGAGACACAGAATTCCCCACAGAAGCAGAGAGTTTTTTAAATATTCAGGCTGTGAAACAGGTTGTTGTGAGTCGGCTGGGTGGTAGCTGCTTTTCAAAGTGTAACGTTTGTTTTTCATGACTTGCTAAATTCTACGATGGCTAAGAAACGTTTTTGCTGACTTTTTTTAGGGTTTTATGTCGACCAAACTGTATGGGAGAAAGCTATATGAGACATGCAATAATACAAAGTTAATTGACTTCTTTTGTTAAATCTAAGCATGTCAATGAACTCAACATGTCTGGCCCTTATTGTGATCGTCATTTCCAGTGTGGCCCTTAGTGAAATTGAGTTTGACACCCCTGGTCTATATCAACGATGTTTAACATTTAGGGGATTGTTCCGGTGCTGCCGGAGGTTCCGCCAGACGTCCCTCGTTTTCAGCCGGATGGCCGTTACCTTCTGCTTTCTCTGTGTTGGCGTTCCAAACTCCGGTCAGTTCGGGAAACTTCCTCCCGAGCTAGAACAGACGATCACATTTATTTAGTAAAATGATCATCACACACTCAACAGCCATTTTAATTCCAGAGCTCGCCTCCCTACGTGCCCATGTTCCACCAAAACAAGTTCCTCCCCGAGGATGTTTTTCCGAGGCAACGTTGCTCCGTTCAGCGCTTAGCAACACCCAAGACAACTGTGATTGCCACTAACCCAGACCACGTTTCCTCCTATCCCTGAATGTTGTGTCAACTAGCCAGACCCTCCTCCACAGCGCTGTGGAGATAGGTCTGGCAATGCGAGACTAGGTATGGATACGTTGGTGCACAATAACAAAACATCTGCCAACAGGCATGAGTCCACTTTATTCACAGTTAATCCCATTAAGGGTTTCCTGGTATTAAAGTTCAAAGTTTTTCAAATAGTTAAGCTTGATGAGCTGAGCAGCTTTAAACCCATCAACATGACATGTTGGCGTCAAACAGTGAGAAGGGGGGGTCTGGTCTGGTCGATGCGCGCAGCGGGAACGACGGAGAGGATGTTCTCCACTGTGGCTACAGCAGTTATGCAATAGATACTAGAGGATAACATGTAAACCGCCTTAACTGTCCCGTCCAGCTTTGCTCGGAGCTTGTTATGCGTGTCCTCGGCTCAGGTCAGAAATCCTCTCATCTCATCAGGTCTGTGTAGCCAACACAGGCAGGTTTAACAGGCTGCGCTGGCACTCATCCTGTTTGGTCGCTCTCTCCAGGAATTAGGGTCAGTTCACGTTTAATTCAGCCTGTAGATATTCTTCAGAAATCCTCCGACATGCTTTAAACTCATAATCACAAGTATTGACTTTTGGAAAGATGTTGCGATTATTGAACTTGGAAAAAGTTAAACAAACCAACAGTGAAAACCGCTTAATGCTTTCCCCCCATTTGAATATTTTTTTTCATTCAGAAAACAAGACAAAATATGAATTTACTTGCAAAATGCAATGTGCAAAAATAATAGTTTTTCTCGATTATCCTGGTTTTGTGTCATAAGGAGCCATAATCGTAATCATGATTTCAAATTTCCATTAACGGCACAGCCATAGATAGATAGGTAGATGGATAGATGGATAGATAGATAGATAGATTGATTTTTATTGATCCTAAAAAATGGGATATTATGGTGTACGGTTACGGTAAATATTGAAATACAGACTTGGAAACTAATATTGAAATGCATTTTAAACTTGGCTTTTTGAAAGCCAGTCGAGGTCAGAGAGAAACTCTGAATAAAGCGGTTAAAATCATGCTTGGGAAGTTTAATAGACTTCCATCAACAAGCTTTCACCATGTCTGTTCGGGGGAAGTAAAGGTCGGTCCCCGTTGCATGGGAACCAACAACTTCCTGAGATACCTCCTGATGCGTCCGTTGGCACATGCAGTACCTGATGCTGACAGCTGTGTTTAGACTGTATGAAGGACAAGAAATCTTGAACCAGAAGTGCTGCTTTCTTGTGCCCACTCACTTCTTGTGTCTGAGCTGTGTGTGTGTGCATGCCCGTTCTAGTTTACAACACGCAGCAGCAGCACACCTCGCTGTCCCGTCCCTGACTGACATAACGCAGCCAGAGGCGTGCAACGTTTCCCACAGTACAAAAAGCTAACTGAACAGAAACGGCTTTTTTTGTACTACTTCTTCCTCGTTGTCACAGACCCAGGACAGCCTGATGTGCAGCCCTCTGCAGGTCTACTCCAAGCTCTGAAGAAGCCCGGCTGAAGTGTCCCTGAGCGAGACACAGAGTGTCTAACGGGGTCTGACCCCTGGGCTCGGAGGGAGGGGGGGGGGTGAAAGCTGTTCAATCTGTAGCGTGTTGTGTTATACAAGGTTTCTGGCTCTCTGCAGGTCTCTACCTGTTGCCGTATGTACTTTACTCTCCTCGTCACCACTCCTGTTGGGACACGGTCCAATTTTAGTAAACCTGCTCTCTGATACAGTTTACGTTCCTAAAACTTGCTTTTTAAATCCAAAGCTTCCTAACATGCAGAAACATGAAAGTGTCCCTCACTTTGCTCCACTGGCTTAGATGATGCCTTGTGATGTCATCCCCCTGCCTGAGAACATGGGCTGACTGGGGTATCTACGTTAACATGAATAATACATGTCAACATAAAAACTAACATTGTAATCTCATTCTCTCCATTGGTTACATATAACGGTGCCTGATTTTTTTTATTTAATTATTATTATTATTCTGCCTAACTTCCATTATTAATTACATAACTTTTAGCTGAATATTGCATTTTTTGTTGATAAAATACGAGACGCAATACGAGTTCATGCTAACTCTTAACTCTTCCTACATACAGCAAATGGAAATAAGTTAACGTAACTTTGCCATCCTGTCTTTCAAATAGTTGTTTTATCAACATGAGAAATAAAGTGTCTTACCTTTATCTCCCTGAATTGCAGTGGATGGTTGTCACGAATATGAGCGAACATGTTAGACGTGTTCCCTTGCTTTGCAGCCACTTTCTGTCCACATGTCTTACACAAAGGGAAACTGTCTTCGATCAGCAATCCCTCTGCATTTTTTTGGAACCCAAAATATTTCCAAACATCTCACTTTACCCTTTTTGAAGGGGGATAAATTGCGATAAATTGTCGGCAGCGTTCCTCCTTCCGCCATGCTTCTTCTTCATGTGAGAATTTGACTGCGGCGTCAGTGGCCGTGGCGCGCACGTTCTCTTGCAGTGTGATTCTACATGTGATGTGAACACTGTTTACATCCGGGTGCGCTCACGTGTTCTGCGCAGCATATACGCAGTGTTTGTTCAAGCGGTTGATGGAAAATAAGCTATAATGCACGTTCTTAAAAAAAAAAAAAAAAAAAAAAAAAAAAAAAATTCGGATCTATTATTTTTTACGGTATTTTGAAGTGCCCACGATAACAATATCGTGTATATTCATTATCGTGATTTATCGAATTACCGAAAATCGGCACATGTCTAGTTGTCATCAATTGAATTAATCGGCAAGTCATTTCTTTTGTTTTAATTTTTTGAATCTGTTGCATCAAACAACCTGCGAGTGAATGATGCCTCATTCATATGGTTTGTTTGAAGCACTTTCAAACAAAGTTGAATGACAGCAAGGAATAATAAATGTATGGTTTATGTATTATGATGGTCACAAACTGGAGGTTGTTTCACCTTTTGTTGCAGTTGACCATGTTGCAGAGGTGTGTGTGTGTGTGTGTGTGTGTGTGTGTGTGTGTGTGTGTGTTCTCCCCCTCTTTCTCCCCTAACTTTGTCTGTTTGTTTATGCGAAATGTATCCCTCCCTTCTCAGTGTGTGTGAGTTGGGGGTTGGTATCGGGCGGTCTGGGAGAGAGAGAGAGGTGTACAGGGGGCTGAAGGGTGCTATTATCCACGAGGCTCAATGGGCGCTTTGTGCCGGTGGCCACAGTGGGGCGGTGGGGAGGGGCAGCGAGCAGCACCCTGTCATAATGTTTTTGAACACACAGCACAGGAGAGACGCAGACAGGGAGTGGGAGGGGGAGGAGGGAGGAGGGAGGGGGGGGTGGGGGGGGGGGGGTGGGGGTGGAAAGGTCAATTGGATTGATACTCGTTCGGTTTGAACGCTGATATTTTCCTCAAAGTTGTCTGAGATATTTCTATATCCTGTACTGAGAAGTTGTGTCCCTGGTGTGAATCGAAAGAACTCCAAATAACTGTTATTTCCATGGCCGTTCATCTCTAATAGGGCTAATGGGCCATACGGACAAAATTCTATCCCGATATAGGTCATTTCAGTTCCTGATGATGACAACACGCATCACGATGGAGCACGTTTTCTGGTGATTCAGTAAATAAACAAGTTTATATGAAATAACCACACGATGAGGCCTATTTTCTTTACTCCTGTGTGAATTAAATAACTGACAAATGAAAGTACGGGTACTGAGTATTTTCTCATTTTTAAAACTTTAGTGCAAAATGAACGTAACATGCAAGGATCAGAACGTAAAGCGGTGTTCATAGATCAGATGGAAACGTTCTAGAAAAATATACACGATCGTAGGTGGCTGCTGCAACCCCTCAAAATCTAATAATAATTTAATTTACATAGAGACATTTGCACCATAACGTGTTGCAGAAAAATTCATCAGAATGCAGGAAATAAAGTCTGTGATATGCCCGCCCCCCAATGTTGAACCCAAAGTTACGCTCTTGTATAAGATAGACGTTTTTATATCGCTTTGACGATAATATATCGTCATATCGCCCAGCCCTAATCCCTAATATTTTATAAGTTGTTTAGTCAATGAAATGTCTGAAATGTAAGTACAGCTTTAAGAGGGCTTGTCCACGATGTACGTGGAGGAGGAAGAAGGAAGTGAGAGAAGGAAAGTGGATTTGTTTTTCCCAGCAGGAACTTACAGCTTCAAAAAAAGAGATAAGATAAAACTCGATACAAGACATACAGTAGCATAATAAATGTTGTTTTATATTATGCAAATGAGCAACAACTCCTTAGTAGTTGCAGCTTCTTAAATGAGAATTTGCGGACGCTTTCCTCAGTTTTCTATCTTAGAATCAAATCAAATACCTTTGACTTTTGGACTGGGAAATAAAGAGGAGCATTTCTCTCCATTTTCAGATGTAATGCACTTATGAAAAAGATCTCTGTAATCAACTTGCAAGCTTACACCTCTGCATAAGTCCAACTGAGCTAACCGGCCACCCATCAATGTGTTTTTATGCACATTTTGAAGAATCGCATTAGAAAATGTTGATGGAAACGGCAAAATTGGCAAAAAAGTTTTGACACTCACTTGAGGTATTTTTTCCAGAAAAAAAAAAAGAGTTAATGCGCAAAATGGGAGATGGAAACAGCTTTGCCGAGTAAGTTGTGACGTAGCGAACATGTAACTCACATGACTATAGTCCTGGTATCCATCGGATGGGGGGGGGGGAGGATCGTGATATGGGTCCCAGCCAGTGCGGCGTACACTTGTGGCACAAGGTGCGTAGTGGAGTTGCGGTGCGCTGTAGCCTGGGCCTCAGCCACGTCGGGTATATTGACGAATTGGTTCAACAGCTTGAATGGTACGGCCCTGCACACCGCGAATACACAGCGGTGAACGGCTGTCTCGCCGACACCAAATGTCGAAGCCACAACCCTGGATTCTGCACAGGTGGCCAACTTGTACAATGCTACCTCTCTCCATTTAGCCAAAGAACTCAGGGCCAGATGTACGTACATTTGCGAACGTAGCGTTATCAGCGCCATGGCTCACCCGCAGATAGCGAACGCAATGATACCATAGTTTACGCCATATTTACCAAACCTGCAGGTCATCCGTAATTAGCGCCTTTCTCCGCCCACTATAGCGTAAACTGTAAGTACTGGTGCTATGATACGGCTGAGTGCAGACTGCGATATTCCCACTGCTGATGCTATGACTGTTTGAAATTATCCTGATGCCAATATTTGTAATGTAGCGAGGAGTTTAACAACTGCTGGAATGTGAACTCTGAGTCGGAGATTCGATGTCATCTTTGATTTCTTCCAGTAACTGTAATCTTGCATGGCTGCTTAATCTGTGATCCTTGTGGCAAAACTCCTTTCAGCTCGTCTCCTCGGCCTATGTCTTCGTCTTGCTCGGATTACTGCTGTCATTTCACCAGGAGGCATATGTGAGGAAACCCGCTTCCAGGTTTACACCTGCTTTTAAGAGGCGGAGAATTTTCACCGCAAAATAGAGGCGCGCTATCACTGGCGGTGTTTGTACATACCGCGGAATACGTAATTAAGCGCTCTTTACGCTTCCCCTCCCATCTCTTTACGGTAAACTCCCACTTTCCCCGCGACCCTCCCATGAATAAATATGCATGACACAAAAAACGCAATTTGCCCTTTTCAGCTCCCACGACATGCAGTTTGCGCTTTTACATCATTGCGGCCTGTTTGTTTGTACCTCGCCATGATTTTACGCGCACGTTGCGACACAAATACGCCTGAAGTGGGCGCAAAAGCGTTAGTACATCTGGCCCTGAGCGTCTCTACTCTTTGATTTAGTAAGACGGTTTGCAGTCTACAACCGTGCGTAACGTCAACTTGTGACCAAACTACGCTTTGCATAGTCTGGTTTATTCGCTCTAAACCATTTGATGGAAACACGCTTCTAATTCGCATTTTCTTTTTCACGACATTTTAAAAGTTTGCTTAAAATTCGCTTGACAATTGGATGGAAACGTGACTTGTGATTTCAACACAGATTTGTTGTTCACAGTGTAGCGTTATCGGGGTCACGGTGCGTCACTGGACGGACACTGAACAATTTAAATCTCTTAAAGTGGAGTATAAGTGACGGCAGCTTCACGAAGAGCGTGCATTCCAGACCTTCAACATTTATTTTTTGGTCACGACCTTTTCAGGCACTAAATTATATAACAAGTCAGAAAAAAGTCTGAAGTGTTTTGGCACATTGATTGATGATGAGCCATAACTGAGATTTTTGTAGAGTGGCGTGACAAAGCTCTCCGCAGTCCCGTGCCTACCTCTCTGCTGCCAACTCCTTCACAATAATAATAAAAAAAAAAGGATTCGAAACACATTTCTGAAGAATGTTGGCTAACCAGAAGCACAAAAACATGGATTCCAACCAGCTATTAATGTGTGAGATTCATGCTGGCGTGTGTTTGTGTGTGTGTCTTTCCCCAGATGTGTGTGTTTGTGATTTGGTGCACCATCCTGATATTTAATTACAAGTTATCACTGTTTGATTCCCGTCTGAGTTTCAGATATTACACGGGATCTATTTCTAAGTTGTGTTTCTTTAACAAATGGGACGTACTCTGGTTGACGTGACAGGAGGGGGGTTTATTTTTGTATTTTCTAGTGGGAATGATTTTAGATCTCGTGTAACAAGAGTGCGAAGAAGAGCAGGGGTGAGAAATAGGAAGAGAGAAGGTGAAAAAGGTGTTTTTTATTATTTAGATGAACAGTAGTACAGCTGTCTTAGAAAGTGCGTGTTCACTATGTCTCCTAAAGTCTGCATTGTTTTATTCATCATTTTATCTGCCAACCACACATTTCCTTTTTGACGTATATTTTAAATTGTTCTTTGAGATCACTAGCAGTTCTTAGCTATAGGTATTGTATTCAAAACATCTGTCTCCTCCCCTTTTCTTCTGCTACTTCCTGTCTTATCTAAAGCAACTCCCTGACCTCCCTTCCTGTCCCATTGAATTCCATTTTCTTTCATTCTCTTATTCAAAGTGGTTTATTGTCATAAAAGGTGGAAAAGCACAGCGGCCCAGGCTCTGAATAGTCACCGTGTGTCTCCTGTTTCTGTGCAGACGTTCACGGCGTGGTGCAACTCCCACCTGCGCAAGTCAGGCACACAGATCGAAAACATCGAGGAGGACTTCAGGGATGGGCTGAAACTCATGCTGCTGCTGGAGGTCATCGCAGGTAACTATCTGTACAACCTCTAAGCGCCAGAACATTAGCTTCGATTAAACTAATATGGCTGGCATTATGGTCATAATCACAATTATTTTGGGTCAATATTGAAATCCCGGTTATTTAACGCTAATTGACTGTTGAAAAGAGTAAAATAATTAAACAAATCAACAGTGAAAATGCATTGAGCTGTAAAACGTTTCCCATTCAGAACACGAGACAAAATATAAGAGTTTACTTGCAAAACGTAATGTGCAAAATAATCATTTTTCTCGAATACTCTTTTTGTTTTTATTGTTAGAAGTCAAAGTCGTAATCACAATTTTAAAAAAAATACAGCCCTAGCTGTAATGATATCTAGGGCCCTATTTTAACGAGATCTGAGCGCACGGCGTGAATCACCTGGCGCAGGTGCGTTTAGGGCGTGTCCAAATCCACAATTTAATAATTAGCTGTTAAAACAACAATGAAATGCTGCTCCATTGACTTTAGACCAGGTTTTTGTTGGTCAATGGTGAGATCACTTCCCGCTGCCTCAAGATGGCAATACGCCAAGAATGCACCTGAACACACCGCCCTGTAACACCACGGGCGCAAAGATGGGCGCACGTGCATTTGCTTTTTAAACGACGTGGGCGCTGGGCGGTCTTAAAATAGTAAAGGCACTCGTGTCGGGTTTTGCGCCGCGCTGCGCCGGGTGCGAGATGGGACTCCTGATGTTTCACCCTGAAGCCGCAGGGAGAAGCCACCCAGCCTAGCCCAACACACACACACACACACACACACACACACACACACACACACACACACACACACACACACACACACACACACTCTCGCTCAGTCTTGCTCACACTCGCCCTCTCGTGTGTCACTGAGCCGTGGTCTGATTTTCAAAGCCGTCTCTTAGCTGTCAATCAAAATGTTTTCAGATGCTAAAGATGCACAACATGTCTGCCCATTCCCGGTCGAGGTCACTCACAGTTCCCGACCTCAGTACGGATCACAGGCATTCAAAACCCCCGCTGGGAACACCCTGCTACAGATCTGTCACTGAATGACGGCTTCTCTCTCTCTCGAGGTTTCTTGTGTTTAATTGCAGGTTGTTGTAGCAGGGAAACCGTTCCTGTGGCATAGTAGATAAACATTTGAACTGCTTTCGTCCCGTAATGAAATTTGGCTTCCTTTTTCACATTCACTTCAGGTTTTTTTCCTGCTGTGAGCGACACCAACGTCCCTGCTGTAACTTTAACTGTCCTGACTGAGTGTTGTTCTGCTGAGCCTATGGAAACTCGCTCTGCTAACTCGCTCACTTTTGTGTGTGTGTGTGTCTGTGTGTGTGTGTGTGTGTCCGCAGGCGAACGGTTACCCAAGCCTGAGCGAGGCAAGATGAGGGTGCACAAGATTAACAACGTTAACAAAGCCCTGGACTTCATCGCCAGCAAAGGAGTCAAGCTGGTCTCCATTGGAGCAGAGGGTAAGCATGCATTCTTACATGCAAATATAATTAAGGACCCCCCCCCCCCCCCCCACACACATACGTAATGAACGGAATTAAAACGAGTCCCCAGACTGCCACTGTGGAAACATCTCATTCATCCATCGTAGTCCTTCTGAAAACTTCTGACGCAAAGACAAAAAGGGAGCTGTAGTAAATCCACACCGACAGTAAAGGACCTTTGGACGTGGATGGGTCACATGGTCTACAGAGCAGGGGCCCCGGGGGCCAGAGCCTCTCTTTGAAGTGACGTTTACCAGTTTCAGGTGGAAAGTCACAGAGCTCAGTTAAAAGCAGGGATGTCCTGATCATGTGCTGCTTTGGCTTCTTGACCAGTCTTTATTTATGAGTACCTGCCAATCAATTCCAATACTTGTTTTAGTTTATTTTGTCCTCCATGTGACAGCTGCAAAGCAAGCTGAGGCTAAAGTAATATTCCAAAAAAAAAGCAACAACATTAGTATTAGTCATTTAAATCAGGATTGCACAACAGCTCGGCTTCAAGAACATGGAACCGCCATCATCAGGCTTTCTTCAATGGTTTCCTGTAATATTTAGTATCGTGTGCTGTGGTGTTTATATAATATCTGTGGAGGACTGTCAGTGTAGATCTGCTTTGGGCAGGAGTCAGACAGCCTCTATCTCCAGAGTGAACACAATACTGACGTTCAGCTGCAGTTTGTCCCACCTGGCGCATGTCACTAATAAAAACAACAGGAGTAGGAGTAGTAGTAGGAGTAGTAGTAGTGCTTTTCTAGTCTTAACGACTACTCAAAGCGCTTCTACATAGTACAAGACCCATTCATACACTACTACTAGTAGTAGAGGAGTAGTAGGTGAGGGGGGGCTTTTACATGTCTGTGCTCAGGTGCCTATTGTGTCCTAATATTCTCATGCCTTCAGAGTAACCTGAGTACAAGTGTTGAGGTCAAATGCTCAGCAACTCATTTTGAAATTGGCAGCGTGTAAGTGTGCAGAAATGTTGTGCCTTATGTCACCTGCAGGACAGTGACCTTTCACCTACTTTATCAGGACAAACGTGACATTTCTGACACGACGCCGCTGATACTGCTGACCACCATTGAAACAAAGTTGCCCAAAATACTGCAATCCTACATGTACACACACACACACACACACACACACACACACACACACACACACACACACACACACACACACACACACACACACACACACACACACACACACACACACACACTTTCTAGCCTTCTATAAAAACAGCCCACTAAATGTCATCTACTGGAAAGCCGTCTGAGAGAAAAATGGCAACATAGAAGATGGAAGAGGAAGAAAAGGAGCGATGGTGGTGGAGGTCCTCCAGAGATTATTTAACCCGACTCCAGGCGCTTAAAACCTTTTTGTAATGAGTTAAAGTATAGATTTGTGGATGCATGGCAGTGGAAAAAGACACTCTTGCTAACTCACAACACAAACATAATTTAGAGACGTGTACCACAATACATTTGACAGCGTTTAAAAACGTGACACTCAGCTTCTTCAGCACACGAATCCACAAGGAAATGCATCGAGCTGAATAGCAATCTGGAACATGGATGCCAAATCGAACATGAAGACTGTCGGATTGAATGAAAGCGATGTGGGTCACATTCCCAGCTGACAGCGAGAGTGTGATTGATAAACCGGTAATAGAATGAAAGGACTGCTGGATGAATAGTCTCAGTGCCGCATGTGTTTGAACTATGAGTGGAATGCACACTACATACCTCCTCTCTGACCTATTGTTGCACACGACCCGGTGTGTGTGTGTGTGTGTGTGTGTGTGTGTGTGTGTGTGTGTGTGTGTGTGTGTGTGTGTGTGTGTTCATTAACCTGCCACACACCTGTGGTTCGTGGTGGGAAAACTGCCATAATGATATTTAGAAGGTTTGACTGTAAATATGTTCACTGCTGATTAGGGCTTTAAGGACGATTTAAGGAAAAAAATCGAAATGCGATTTTTCTGCCAGACGTTGTGATTACGATTTGATTTGCTATTTATTATTATTATTATTTTTTTTTTTTTTTGGAAATAATTTTAATAATGTAGCTAAAGTTTAATATTGTCTGTGTAACAGATCAAACATGTCATGAAACATAATATGAGACACCATCAAAACTGCTCTATATCTTTATGGGAGGAACATAGTTATGAATTTCCAACAATAAGTGATATTTAGCCCTTGTGTTGTCTACACACACACACACACACACACACACACACACACACACACACACACACACACTGGCCTTCTATAAATAAATGGCAACATAGAAGAGGAAGAGAAGGAGGGATGGTGGTGACGAGATGAGTGGTGGAGGTCCTCCAGAGATTTATTATTATTTATTTAAACCGACACAACTTTTAGATTTTCTGGGTCAAAATTTTAAATTAAAACTTGTTTTTCTTTTGTCGCTATTCCCAATGATTTTGTCACTTTTTCATAGTTTTTTGTCACTTTTTCTGATGTTTTTGTTTTGTGCTGTGCTTCTTTTTATACTATTTTTTTTTTCTTCTTCAAATGCTATAAAATTGAATAAAACACCCAAATACAATGAAAGTCGTGAACTGATCATATAGTTAACTTGTGAGGAGCATTTTATGGAACCATCCTCGTTATTTATTTTGACAATTTGGTTGAAAGAAACTCAAATTTCTGGTATAAAAACTTTATGAAAATGGGTCAAATTTGACCCGAGGACAACAGGAGGGTTAACATTATTCCAGCAGTTATCTTATAGAAAAAGACTACATATAACGATAAAAAGAGGAACAAATGGTTAAACCAAATGTTACACCAAACATTCAACTAAATATTACACATTCCATTTATGGCGGCCTTCGCGATTAGCTAATCGCATTTTTTTTTTAATCTCGATTTAGATTTGAAAACGATAGATCGTTCGGCCCTGCTGCTGAATGAATTAGCTCCTGTCATTAGATGATGATCCAAACAAATACTGATTTAACAGCACACACCTTCACAGAGCACACAACACGTGCATGTTCTTTTTCAGCTGATGAAATACAGATTACATGTATAATGGATTAAATAATGAACTGTATTTTATATCTACGGGGGATGGATTTATTTTGATGACTGGAGTCCTTGTTAAAGCAGCTCACTTGGAAGCTGTGGCTGTGTGGGGGTGTGCTGCCTTCATTAAATGAAAGAGCAGATGTAAGGTTGTAAAAAACGGCCGTGACGGGCGAGATTTGTGGCCCAGAGAGAATCCGAAAGCAATTTTCTGTTTTTGTGTCGGGCAGAAATCGTGGACGGAAACGCCAAGATGACCCTGGGAATGATCTGGACCATCATCCTCCGCTTCGCCATCCAGGACATCTCCGTAGAAGGTACGACTTCCTGTGCTTTTTATTTTTTTTTATTATTTTGCATTCATAAATCAGCAGCAGCTTGGCAAGAGAAGGCGCCTTGCTGAGGGGCGCTGCGGCAGCTCGACTCCCAGCCAGGTTTCAGGAGTGACTGGCCGACCGTCAGTCCTGCAGGAATCTTTGGTGCTCACACGCACGCGAAGATGTGCAAGTTGAGAGGATGCATTGTGGGAACTAGAGTGGAAGTAACGAGGACACACACACACACACACACACACACACACACACACACACACAATCACATGGTTGAGTAGTGATGGAATACACAGACAGGTGCGTGGCTGCTCAGTAAGATAATAATAATAATCGCTTATTTTTAGTTTATGTGTAGACTCATATTTAGCCTGGCAGTGTTACTTTATTTTATTATTCTGTCATTTTGTATTCTCGTTGACGTTACTACATTGATTATTTTTGTTGGATTGTTTGTCATATCGTTGATTACTTCTGTGTTTGTTTTGATGTTAATTTCAATGTTTTTGAAAACGGGACGGAGCATCTCGAGGGCTTCCTCCTCTAGCTGAATGTGAAGAACTGCATATAATTACCTGGTTGAAATGAAAACATTGCTTCATAATTTGTAAGTTCCTCAAACTAAGTCTACAACTTACAGTTATTTTCCATTATCAAATCTATCAATTAGTTTAGTAACCGTGACCGTTTGGGTCAGAAAAGTTAGTTACTTAAAATAATTTCCCCCTGGGATTATTAAGGTATTTCTGATTCTGAGTAAAATGTCAGCTAATGTTCTCACGGCCCAGGGTGACCACTTCCGTGACCAACAGTCGAAAACCGCAGGACGCTGAATTTAGATATAAAATACGACAACAAATCCTCATCCTCCTCCGCTTCCATAAAGCGGTGTACCTTTTTGTTATTTTTGCATTCATTCTGCTTGATAAATGTTGACTGAGTTAAAGCTGTAAAGACGCTGCGGTGGCTAATTAAAACCCTCTGTGTTGAGTTAGCTGTGGTGGGTGTGGGCCACTATACGGAATATTGAGTCATATCTTTTATTCTCCATATTACTGATGTGTTTCTGATGTTTGTTCAGGCACATGCAGTAAACAAAAACATCCTGATACTTTCAGTCCCTCTGATTTACGTTTAGCACAAACAAGACGGCAGTGTTTTTCCTCGCTGGCTGAGCAACCGGTAATGGAATAAAACAAGATAGTGATTCGGTGTAATGAAGATATATTTCTTCACAGACTAATGCACACCTCCTTTCCTTCTTCTCTCCTGCTGCTGCTGCTCCTCTCTTCTTCTTCTTCTCTTCCTTATTTTCCCTCAATGCAGAGACCTCTGCGAAGGAGGGTCTTCTCTTGTGGTGCCAGAGGAAGACCGCTCCCTACAAGAATGTCAATGTGCAGAACTTCCACATTAGGTAACACACACACACACACACACACACACACATATATGCGCTTTAAGTTTGGCGCGATCATTAGTGCTATTCTGGGATGAAAGGTTTTGACAGTCCATTTTTTTTTTGTGCCCGTTTTCATCACATTAAAGACCAAAAAGTTCTTAAGATAATTTTTGATGATTAGGATTTCCATCAGAATTCAGTTCTTCATCTTGAGGTTAGAAAATCCTTTTAAAAAAAAAAGAGCTTTGAGGTTTTCATGGGACAGGACCAGTCTCCAGTGAAACGCTGATTAAAGAGTTGATGGTTAGCTGCGGTCTGCATGATATCAGAACTGGCCCAATATTCAGTATTTAAAAACACATTGCGGCCTATTAAACACACAAACAAAAATATAACTCATTAACACAACTCGGTTGTTATGGAGCAGCGTGACCACACCTAGTCGTATATGAGTACATATATTTAGTTAGTAGGCATGTATTAATACACCAATACACCATAAACGACACACTGTTCAATGCTGAATGAAAGCTCACTGCTGTCCAATAAACTACTGGAATAGTTTAGAAAGGTCGCCCCCTGTTGGAGAAACTGGAACATATTTCTCTGCTCTAAAGTAGTCAGAAAAATCCGATGCATGCATATTATTCAGGTGCTTACGGTGCGTGTTTGTGTGGTGTACTGTATACAGTAAATCCAAAGTACAAGTTGTATGTGAAACCTTTACTCGTGACCAAGAAAGGCTGCAGGCAGGCCCACTTCAGCCGAGTCTAGACCGTGAACCTTGAGTTGAGATCATTGTGTTCCAGGTTCAGGAGTGAATTTCACCCTGGCAGCAGTTCTCTGTTGTGATGTAACTTATCGTGACCTCATGCTGCCTCGAGCTCCCTGGGATTTTTTTGAATGACGATCATTTAGTCGACGCTTTTATCCAAAGTCAGTGAAGATGGCGACCAAAAAGAATGTGAGCTACGGCTGCTTGATTATAGAGAAAAAAAAAATCCTAATCATAATTATTTTTGCTCAGTATTGAAATCACGATTATTTAACATGATTACTCGTTGACTTTTGGAAAAGTGTTGCATTTATTGAACTTAAAAAAAAAAAAAAAGTTAAACAAATCAACCGTAAATACACCTTGAACTGTGAAATGCCCCTTCATACCTGTTGAATATTTTTTTTCTCTCCATTCAGAACACAAGACAAAATAAGAGTTTACTTGCAAAATGTAATTGTTTTTGTGATCGTTAGGAACCAAAGTTGCTTTTTGAAATTTGATTTATTGCACAGCCCCACAGCCAGTATGGCAGTGTATGGGGCAGTGGTGGCCTAAAGGTTAGAGAAGTTAGAGAGGTTAGAGAAATCTGGGTGAGAAAAGTGAAAGAGCAGCGCTTGTCCCTCCCTCATTACTACCACTGAGGTGCCCTTGAGCAAGGCCCTTAACCCCAACTGCTCCAGTGGAGCTGCTCAGTGGCCAGCAGATCAGACTGTGGTTGTACTGGGCAGCTTCCAGGTATGAATGGGGAACTGTGTGAATGTGATCAGGGCGTTCCTGCAAAAGAGTCTTACTCTCAGTGAACCTCCCCTGAATAAAGGTTAAAAAAAATAAATAAAAAAAATGTAAAATTCATCAAATAGGCGAAACTTCGACAAAGCTTCAAGTGCTGCAGATAGACATCTTTTCATGGGCCGCGTCTACAGACGTGTAGGGTTCCTGATAGAGGGATGTCAGTGAGGAGATTGTTCCATCATTGTGGAGCCACGACAGCAAACGTGTTGAGTGTCCCTGTCATAGTGCTGTACCTGGGAAAAAAAGCTGAGGCTAAAACTTGTTTTTTAATTTCGAAATAAGTTGTGTTTTTCTTTTAATGTAAAAAAGCGACTTGTGGCCACCACTTTTTTTTATCTGTTTTGGATTATGGTGATATTTTATATATGCATACTTCTGCACAGAACCTTCATATGCTTGACACTGCTTACCACGCTTCGTTGAGGTTTATTACAAATTGCAAAGCACTGACTCACCATTGTGAGCTATATTCTCGGGTTGGATGGCCTCCTCTAGCCCCCCGAAGGCTATATGTCATTGGTACACTTTTATATACATAAGGCAATTCTTGGTCTGCTGCCACGCTACCTATGTGACCATATCATTCAAGCAAGCTGTTTGGCAGTTGCAGAGCGTAGTGGACGGGCTGGGGTGTACAGTTTGACACTGTCCTGGATGTAGGATGGGCATGAGCCATTCGCAGCACAGTAGGCAAGTACCAGGGATTGGAATTGGACTTGAGCCACCACCGGTAACTAGTGGAGCGCAGCAGAGGAGCGGTGTGTCAGAGAATGGTTTAAGACCAGCCGGGCTGATGCAGTCAGGATGAGAAGTTTAACTTCAGTCGGAGGTGTGGCTCATACATTTAATTAAAGTCAGTGAGAGTGAATGTAAACCCTCCGCTTCCCTCGTGCAGATCAGAACTGGCTTTGTGATTTCTGATTGTCATGTTACACGTCACCCCTTCTGCCTCACGCTCAAACTCATCTGTTCTCTCTCCGACAGCTGGAAGGACGGTCTCGCCTTCAACGCTCTGATCCACAGACACAGACCTGATCTCATCGATTACGACAGCCTCAGAAAGGTAGACGCGTTCTCGCACCCTTACACGACCGCTAGACATAAACACTGAGCCCAGTCCAACCCGCATGTTGTAAAGTCTCTGTGTATGAACTACTAGTTAGCTTTCAAATTATTTACAGACAAATCCCCTTTTTCATGTATGTATGTAGTGCTATATTATTGATTTCCTCCCATCTTATCTTGCATGTTATTGTCATTTTTATTTTATCTCTATATAACTCGTGCTCTTATTGCGACCAGTGTCTTTAATGCCGAGCTGATCCGTTCTCTCGTCAAATACTTTTCATTGCACCAATGATCCTGTGTTAACCTACATGAAAAAACAACTAAACTTGAACTATACATAACCAATAATTTCATAATATTAACCCTCTGAGGACAAAAGACGCACCGGGCCGGCGAGTCCAAGCCATTACTAAAAAAAAAATTCATTTTAGACATTTATTTCTATTTTATTCATATATTACGACACTTTTGTGAGCCCGAGACTCACAAAAGTCGGCTATCAGGTTATATGCAAACATCCTTTAAAATGTGAATATAAAAGAATTAGACCTCGGAGGGTTAAACTTGCTAATAATACAAACGTGAATTTAGCAAGTTTGTTGTCTTCTGACGCTGTGATTGGATGTTTAGGATGACCCAGTGACCAACCTGAACAACGCCTTCGAGGTGGCCGAGAAGCACCTGGACATCCCCAAGATGTTGGACGCAGAAGGTAAGCCTGCAGCCTCCTGCTGGGTCTTATTATTGAATAATGCTGTGTACTGTATGTGTGTATGTTTTTTTTATAAGTGGCTGCGTTTACATGAAACAAGGTGACTGTAATGCAAGTGTGGTCTGATTCAGCTGCTTGAGTTATTTACAACCCCTGTATTATTATTATTATTATTATTATTGTATGTAGTACTCTACAGGTTTTCCAAAACCACTCAAACAGCTGTGATTCAGCGCTAACTTTTTCATACCCAATCACAGTTTAAAGCTCTTTAATCCAACCACTGAGTAGAGTAGTACTGAGGGCCCTCTTCTTCTTTTATACCAAGACTATTTCACATGGAACTTGGTGTTTGCATTATACTCTTTATTTATACTTTATATATATATATATATTATAGTTGTTGTTGTCTCTGCTAAAATAGTTATCATTGAAGGACAGAAGAAGAACATCAATATAACAGCTGATTCTAAACGTTTTAACGGTAGTGTAGCTTAGTTAGTGGTGCTTCCTGATGTAGACAAACTGTAATACAGACCAATCTAAACACCTCGTTGTTGTGTACGTAACTATTGGCATTTAGGCCTTTTATTTTGACAGCTTAGACTTGAAAGGGGAGAAATAGGGGGAAAGACGTGCAGGAAAGCGCACCTGCGGCCCCTGCATCGAGGACCGAGCCTCTACATATGGGCGCACGCTCTACCACTAGGTCACCCAGGCACCCTGTGTACATAACTGTTAACTGCCCCCCCCCCCTCACTTAACTCTAAAAGGTGATGAGCCTGACACATCATCAGACTGACCTAAATCCTCTCTGCAGCAACGATGTCAATTCTGATGTCTGAAGCCAATAAAAGCCAAGCACCCAGTGTGTGTGTGTGTGTGTGTGTGTGTGTGTGTGTGTGTGTGTGTGTGTGTGTGTGTGTGTGTGTGTGTGGCTGTACTTTGACCAGGATCAGAGTACAGTGTGGTTTGTGCTGACTGAATTGAATTTTTTTGCCTCACTTCCGTTACAGTCACAGTGTTGATGTGCATGTAAATGTGGCCACTGTGGTACGTTCATCTTCAGGATCGATGGAGCCTCCCTCCCCTCCCCTCCCCTCCCCTCCCCTCCTCTGACTCCTCTAATGCTTTGGATTGTAAAGTAGATGCAACTGTCTGAATGTGTCTCTGTCTGTGTGTATGAGGGTCGGACCAAAAAGCTGATATTAATTTCTTTATATATTTTTTCATACCCAATTCAAATAAAACATTGATAGGTGTTTTCTTGCAGAACTCCATTTGTGTTAATCTAAAATATCCCAAAATAAAACAAAAAAATTATAATACACACACACACACACACACACACACACACACACACACACACAGAGCTGTTTATAGTAAACTGAAATATGGGTCTGACCCTTGTATGTACAGTATTGTTAATTCTGTCTGCCCTTGTTGTGTTTGTGTATGAATCAGATCGTCCTCTCTGGCTTGTTAAATGTGTGTGTGTGTGTGTTTGATATGTGAGTGCATGTTCCTAAATGTGTGTCCTGTTGTGTTTAATCACACGCCCTCTGTCTTGCCTGTATATGTGTGTGTGTGTGTGTGTGTGTGTGTGTGCGTGTCTTCATAACCACGGTCTCACCCCCTTGTAGACATTGTGAACACTGCTCGTCCAGATGAGAAAGCCATAATGACTTATGTGTCCAGTTTCTACCATGCCTTCTCTGGAGCACAGAAGGTACCCTCTAAACCCCCTGACTGTTACCTTTAACCCCCCCCCCCCCCCCGTTACTAACCAGGTGCTGCTTCCTGTCTAGCATGGCCTCTCTCTCTCTCTCTCTCTCTATCTCTCTCTCTCTCGACAGCGCTGCGAAGCCCTGGGCCTCAACAAGGACGCTGGATTTGTTGGGACACAAACACTAACGTATACACACACACACACACACACACACACACAAACACAAGCGGTGTGAATGTAACTGTGCTGGCGAAAGCAGTAAATGTTCTGTCTGCTCCATTGTGAGGTTTACTTATTGAAATAAGTCAGGAGATTGCAGCAGAGCTAGTTGCTAAAGCCCGAATGAATCGCTGTTAACGAGACCGTACTGGTGCATCCCCGAGACCGGTGTGTTCAGCAGCCAGGCTTTTGCACAATTTCTATACAAAAAGATGTTTGTACCGTGAGCAACAGTGATCAGAGGCTCCGATTTTGTTTTCTAGTTGATACAAATGTTTGTTGGCTTTCATAATTTTATAAGATCAAATCAGACTTCAGATGCAGATCCTGTTTGCCACAGCAGAGGAAAGACGGCATGTGTACTTAAGTAGTACTTCCAGCTGACGTAATGTGCTGTTGTTGTTAGGATTTTGTATGAGAAATTGTCACTTCTTAATATTCACAGAACCGTGCAGACTAACTAGTGAACCCTCAGCAGCGTAAGAAGATGGATTTTCTACTTTTAGAGCAGCGCTTCTCTGGCTGGTGACTTTTTATAAAATAGTTTTCAGATGTCGTAGAGGTCAGATGATGACTATCTAGTAGAGTTTCCCATTATGTCAATCCTAAACATTTGCCGAGATAGCTAAACATATGATGAAGGTTATTGAGTGAGCTTTTTGAGGCCAGAATTGCAACAAAATCTCACCATATTGACGCTAGATACTCAAATGAAATAACTTAAATTTGAAGCAGCAGTGTAAATTGAAAAATGTTGAATAGCATTGGTGCTTTCAGAAGCATCTTTTATAAAGAGAGCAAAGTCTCAGCATGAGAATTGTATTATTTCTTCTCCTGTAAGTCTTCTGTCTACTATTTTTCTACTCTCCCATCTCTTGTTTCCCTCCTCCTCCTCCTCCTCCTATCTTTCCTCTCCTTTCTCCCTGTAGGCCTCTGACAGAAAGCCAGTTGATGCCTTTCTTGTTTTGCTCCTCTTCCTCTAATTAATTTTCTGGCTCATTCAGAACTTGTTTGTGTGCCTCTGCAGTCTCAGGAGGTGTGTGTGTGTGTGTGTGTGTGTGTGTGTGTGTGTGTGTGTGTGTGTGTGTGTGTGTGTGTGTGTGTGTGTGTGTGTGTGTGTGTTCGTTCCTAGTTCTTGAATTATTTACACGAAGTCAGTAACTACAGAGAAAGTTTGTTTTTCTAGCAAACTTGGGACGATTAGAAGTAAACTCTTACTGCTTTTGCCAGCGTTGTACTTCATCTCTATACATCACACAGTTCCCCATCAGTCCTGTTCTCATCCGTGAGTTTGTTCAACATCTGGTGTGGTGTTGCTTTTGGTCATTTGAGAGTTAGAACTATGAACTTTAACCTGACATCTGCACGGAGACTCGATACCTGCGTCAAAGTCGTCTTCTAACTGCAGAGCATTTTGTTAGGTGTAAAAAATAAATGAATAATAAATAATTTAATTTTAAAGTCAACTTTATAGCACTTTCTGCTGGATTAGTACTTTGAAGAATCAGCTCAATCAAATCTACAGTTTTTCAAACTAATGATTATATTCCTTTTTGATTATTCTGTTTAGTTTTTTTAAAGTTCCTCAAGCCCAAAGTTATTTCTCCAAATGGTCTGTTTAAACCCAAAGATTTACAGCGTACACATTTTTTGTTGTTGTTGTTGAATCGACTAACTAACTAGTTAATGGACACGGTTGTCTCTGAGGAGGACAAAGACTTGTTGCCTCAGACCTCAGAGCATTTATTTCATCTTTCAGTTATTTCATTCAATGTTAACGGGCTCCATTCAGCAGCTGATGTGTTTGTGTCCCAACCTCGTCCCAGTCGCTCCAGCGTCCCTCAACTCTCTTCTAGAGGACACTCCTCCTCCTCCTCCCCCCTCCCTCGACATCCCTCCTCCTGCCGTCAGTGTGGGGTGGGGAGTAATAGGAGGAGAACTTGAAGCTGTGGACCGGAAGAGGGAGCTACTCTCTCTTCCCAACCCTTTGCTCTCACATCCTGTAGGGACCATGCAGCTTTGGGTTGCTTTTTGCTTCACTCTCTCTCTCTCTCTCTCTCTCTCTCTCTCTCTCTCTCTCTCTATTTGCCTTTCTCCGTCAACCTGTCTCTGTCCTGCTGGGTGATGCGTAGACATCGTGGGTACGCTGCGGCCGGATGAGAAGGCCATAATGACCTATGTATCCTGCTTCTATCACGCCTTCTCTGGCGCACAGAAGGTGAGCTTCTCACGCTTCAGACTCACGTTAACACGCTGATGCTGCAACCAAAAAAAACAACAAAGACAAATCATCAGTATATGTAATGTATGTTATTTTATTTGTTTACCTGCCCAGGGACAGCAGATGTAAACTAGCTATTAGCTAACTCTGGTGCAATTACTTTTAATTGTGCATTGTCCCTGTAAAAATAAACAATAAAATGAAATCAAGCATGGTTTTCATCAGTGATACTACCTAGTCTTTTTTGTTCCAGATAGTTGAAAGACAGGGGGAATCTAGTGAATATCAGAAGATGAAAGAAGATGAAAATGCATAAATATAGTGAAATGTTTCCCTAACCTTTTATTAGAGCTGCTTTATGTTTCTCCTCGGAGGATACGACTGTTCAGGGAAAACAGATTGTTAGCGGTATTATGGTCATGGATGCGGTCTTGCATTGTTCTGGAAACTCAGAGAGAGAAAAAAAACAGGAAATATCAAGAGATTAGGACCATGACGGGAACTCTGACAACAACAGCCACACACGCTTTCTGATGCTTCTGTTTCTTTCTTTGGACATTGACCGTGTTTCCCCCAAAAGGGATTTACTTTGCGGTCTGGATTTAAGTTCCCAAACTCACGTTAGTACTGTGATCTTCTACACGTTCCTGCTGAATGAATACCACGCTGTGCCTGTACTGGATCTGTTGCCGGTGTTAAATTTCACCCATTTCAGATTACATGTGCATGCAGCAACGTATATTTCTCCTGTGGGAAACAATAAAACGTGAAAGGTCATTCTAATGACGTGGTTTTGGGAAAAGCAGACCTGTTTCGGTTTATCACTGGTTGATGTCCTTCCAGTTTCTCCTAAGCTATTAACACTTCTCCGCTCTAAATGTTTTGTTTTATTGTATATTATTTATGTATATATATATGGAATATATTAGTTTAGACTTAAAGGTAAATATTTTAAACTCAAAAGCACGTTAGCCATGTATAGTAGAACAAATAGAAAGTTTGTTATATATCTATATATATATCTCCTCTTTGATCAACATGTGAAAGTGTGTGTACTGTTTGTTTTTATTCCAGTGGTACAGTAGTGTAATGTCCTAGGCAGACGTACAGATGTGGACTACAGCGCTACATGAACCTGTAACTAGATGTATGGACTGACTCCTTAGTTGTGACGGGAGACGCATGGAGCTTTAAAACGCACAGATTGATTTAGTTTTTTGCCACGTTCAACTAACCATCAACAGCTGGAGCATGTTTTAATTGGTCTAATGTGACCTTCATTTATTGATTGATGAGTTTTTGTGTTTGTGCACTTTGTTAACAATGTGTGCCTGACCTTATGGTTACGTTTATTCCTGTTCACTGCCTGTGTGTGGAGTGTGTTTGCACAGATTTGGAAACCAAAAACTCTTAAGTTATTATAACAGCGGTAATGAAAAGTATAGGTAGTTCTCGAGTACAATAGACACTTAACTTTCTTTTTGTTTTTAGTGGCTTTAACGTGCAGCATCCTGTTAGAAATGTGGTAACTAGAGTGAATGTTCTCACTGAGCTTTGGGCACAAAGTAAGTGTTTTATCCAATCACTGTGAGCGCTACTCATCACTCTGTGTCCTGATAGGCCGAGACAGCCGCGAATCGTATCTGCAAAGTGCTGGCTGTCAACCAGGAGAACGAGCAAATGATGGAGGACTACGAGAAGCTGGCCAGTGAGGTGAGGACAAAACGCTTCCAGCAGGTTTTCACCCTCGCTGATTGGACCTCTTCACTTCAGATCCTCGGTGTTCTCTATATGCATCAATCAATCAATCAATCAATCAATCAATCAATCAATCAATCAATCAATCAATCATACAACATTTATTTATATAGTGCTTTACATCAAGGACCAAGAATAAAACAACATACATACAATGAATAGAGTAAAACATAGAATACACTAAAGTCAGAAAAGGTTGCATAAAAGGAGGAAGAAAGGAAAAAAGTCTTCTATGTATTATAAGTCATTCTAAATAAATAAGTTACAGAGTTTACATTTAAATAGAGCTATGTCTGTAATTGTGCGACTGTCAGGAGGTAACTTGTTCCAAAGTCTCGGGGCAGCGTCTGCAGAAGCGCATCACCCCACAGTTAGTACCTTGACCTTGGATTGATTGGATGACCGTAATGACCTGTTGTGCTCACAGAGGGTTAAAACTTTGGCCACGTACGCTGTAGCCAGGCCAGTTTTGGCCCTAAAAACATTACATTCAAATCTTAAGATTGAGGGGCGCCTGTGTAGTTCGCCTTTTTTTGAGCGTGCGCCCCATGTACAGAGGCGTGGTCCTCCCCGCCGGCTGCAGGTTCAGTTTCCACCTGCGGCCCTTTGCTCCGTGTCATTCCCTTTGTCTCTCCTTTCATGTATAAGCTGTCTTATATAAAAAATGCCAAAAACATAATCTTTAAAAATCTTAAAATTGATTCTAAAACGCAGCGGGAGCCAATGGAGAGTGTGGAGAACGGAGGTTAATGTGTGAGCGTCTAGTATTTTTTATACATTTACCAGATGCACTGATCCAGTGACTTTCAAGGCGTTCTGGAACAAACTTGTATCATTGGTGAAAGTGTCGGAGCCTTCTCTCCAATGGATGACAACCCGATTATGTTTGTGTCCGCCTGCAGCTGCTGGAGTGGATCCGTCGGACCATCCCCTGGCTGGAGAACCGAACCCAGGAGAAGACTGTTAATGATATGCAGGCCAAACAGGAGGACTTCAGAGACTACCGCTGTGTCCACAAACCACCCAAGGTATGGAATACCTTCTGCAAACTCCCAGAAATATGCACGGCAATATGTGACGAAGGTTTTTAAACGTTAACCCTCACCCCCGTCTTCAGGTCCAAGAGAAATGCCAGCTGGAGATCAGCTTCAACACTCTGCAGACTAAACTGAGACTCAGCAACAGACCTGCCTTCATGCCATCAGAGGGACGCATGGTGTCTGTATGTATGCACATGTCATCTACAAGAGTCCATGTCTTTGACAGTTGAACGTTATTCCTATTTGTGACAGACTGCAGGAAACCTGCAGTAGAGAATAGAGAATTCACATTCCAAATAAATGTTGACGATATAAATGGATCGTACACTGATGGGATGAGTGTGCTCTTAATTAGGATTCACATCTACACTTACACCTGTTTAAAAAAAAAAAAGATGTATATGTAAAGTGAAACATTTTTCAGTCACAAAGCGGACACATGAGTGACGTGTCGGCACCAACTGAGGCCTCCTAGCTTGTAGTTGTTTGTGATTTTTGCCTTCTCGGCAGTCTGTAAGAGATAAAACAAAACAGGAAAGTACACTTTTATTGTGAAATCGGAGTTGAAAAATGCACTTTTTTTTTGGTCAAATATGAAAGATCTTCTCTCTTCTTTGGTACTGTACGTTTGGGTGTAAAAAGGGATCCGAGACCAGTCGATGCGTGGTGCATTTTAACAATATCACATTGACCTTCTCAGATTCCAAAAGTAGCTTTTTGCTGTCATACTGTAAACAAAAATTGAGCTTTGAGTTTGCAGTGGTCGATGTTAGTGGGAGAGGGGGGCTTTAACATGCAAATAAACAGTTGCCATACTTTACTGAGGGGAAGGCTTCATTTCAGTTCTTCCTGCTGTTTGGTCTCAGGATATCAATGGAGCGTGGCACACTCTGGAGGGAGCAGAAAAAGGCTACGAGGAGTGGATCCTCAGCGAGATCAGGCGTCTGGAGAGGCTGGAACACTTGGCCGAGAAGTTCCACCAGAAGGCGGCCATCCACGAGTCCTGGACCGATGGTACGTAACGGCGTGATCGCAAACGCTCGCTGGGTGAACATGCTGTATACTGAGCTGAACCGCCTCTCTGGGATCTAGGGTTGCACGATATTGACAAAATGTGATATTGCGATATCGATTGATTAGATATGTTTAAACAAAAACTGCAAAAGTTATGGGAAAATGCATCAAAAAAAAGTTTTCTTACAACACAAGGTTTACAACACAGTCATATTGGACTGGCACAACATGAATAAATAAATAAATAAGGACCACGTCTACAGAACAGGACATGTTCTACTGGTTGGACAGTATAAATATATAAATAAAGAGAACAGGACACAACTTTTCTTTTGCTTCTCTGATTCGTTCTGTTTTGTTGTTTCTATCTATTTCTTCACTTACACTGTCACTCTGAAAATATGCACACACATGGTACGCTCCATAGGGTTTGTCACGTAGTGGTACGCTCCATAGGGTTTGTCACGTAGTGGTACGCTCCATAGGGTTTGACACGTAGTGGTACGCTCCATAGGGTTTGACACGTAGTGGTACGCTCCATAGGGTTTGACACGTAGTGGTACGCTCCATAGGGTTTGACACGTAGTGGTACGCTCCATAGGGTTTGACACGTAGTGGTACGCTTCATAGGGTTTGACACGTAGTGGTACGCTCCATAGGGTTTGACACGTAGTGGTACGCTCCATAGGGTTTGACACCTAGTGGTACGCTCCATAGGGTTTGACACCTAGTGGTACGCTCCATAGGGTTTGACACGTAGTGGTACGCTCCATAGGGTTTGTCACGTAGTGGTACGCTCCATAGGGTTTGACACGTAGTGGTACGCTCCATAGGGTTTGACACGTAGTGGTACGCTCCATAGGGTTTGACACGTAGTCGACCCGTGCGCTGACGTGCAAGTGGCACGGTAACTGGCCATGAAATGATGATCGTTATAGCGCGTCAAGCGGGATCTAAAATACTGCATACTTATTGCGAGACTTTCGATATAATATTGCGCAACGTGATATAGCGATAGCGATATCGAGTCGATGTATCATCCACCCCTAGCTGAATCCTCCTTTTTTGACAAAAATCTTGGCTCAGTTTCAAGATGAAAATCCCTCTTTAAATCTTTTGTCTCTTCTTCATCCAACTGCACGTTTTTTGTTTGTTAAAGTGGAGTTAATAAATCACCGTCGTGAAGAGAGCAGGTGATGCAGATATTTTAACCTTAAACCACACACTCGACACCGTTTTCTTCACTGTATTAAACGTCTCTGCAGCATTTGATCAGACTTGCATGTTACATGGATTGAAGGATTTTCTGTGCACGCAGGTAAGGAGGCCATGCTGACCCAGAAAGACTACGAGACTTCCACCCTGTCAGAAGTGAAGGCGTTGCTACGGAAACACGAGGCCTTTGAGAGCGACCTGGCAGCCCATCAGGACAGAGTGGAGCAGATCGCCGCCATCGCACAGGAACTCAAGTAAGGCGGGAAGACGTGTGGAGGGATGAACAGCCAATAATACAGACAATAATACTCTACAGAGATTATCAAAGGGCTGAACGATTAATCGTTTTCAAATCGAAATCGCGGTTTGAAAGAATGCGATTAGGGGCGGCCTCCAGCTCACCCGGTAAGAGCGTGCGCCCCATGTAGCCTGAGTCCTTTGCAGCGGCGCAAGTTCGAATCCGACCTGCTGGCCTTTGCTGTGTGTCATCCCCGTCTCTCTCCCCCTTTCCTGTCTATCCACTGTCACCAGCTAATAAAGGGAAGAAAAAAAATAATCTTAAAAAAAAAAAGAAGAAAGAATGCGATTAGCTGATGGTGACGGCCGCGATTAATCGACTGACTGAATATTTAGTTGAAAGTTTGGTGTAACATTTGATTTTTTTAATGAACATATTTACTATTTGTTTTTCTTCAAAAGATAAATGCTAGAATAATGATACAGATCATCACAGATTGTTTACAGAAATGTCCCATTTTCAGTGGAGTTTTCATGTATTTTGTATGACTTTATTTAAAGGTATAGTGGAGGATTTTCTTTTTCTGGGGGGATCATCAAGACTATTGGTCCTCCTAGTTGTCAATCATTCTGCTGATATGTTTACGTAAGGCCGTCGTACGTGCTCGTCCCGAGGTAGTTTTCGCTTTCTGCGGCCTCTAGCCCGACCGCCTTCTCCCCGCTCTCGGCTGGTGCTGGCTCTTGCACCCCCGCCCTGACCTCGTCTCCCTCGGCCTCTAGGCGCACCCCCCCTCCTGGATCTTGGTCGGGATGAACAGGGCACGGGCTCGTAGTCAATATCAGATCCCACAGGACTCTCTTCTTGAAAGCTCTAAACGCACCAGCAATAAAAAACAACAACAACTTAGATGCTAGACGATAGCTTGTTTGTTGGCCTGTAGCGTGCTAACGTTAGCTATAGAGATGCTTGTCGTAAATAGATTTCCACTTACCGGTGGCGAGTCTGACGTAGTGGAAGAAGTGCAAATCTTCTTTTGGAAACATGTAAACAGAGCGTGCACGAGGAGAACTAGGCTCGTGCACGCTTTCTCGTGCACACGTTTAATAGGCGTTCCCTCTCAGGAGCAGGTAGGTTGTTGTGCATGAGCATTTTTTCAAAAAGTGGAGAGGGCGGTTCTTTTCTAAAATTCAGGAAAATCCTCCATTATACCTTTTAACATGATGCTAGACCGTGTAATATGTCGACGCTGCTGTTGAACTGAGGCTCATCAGACATTTCAGCTTACAGGAAAGTCCTGATATTTTTACTGGAATTGTTTTTTATTATTATAACTTAACATTTTGGGATAAATGTTCTGTGTTTGACTGTTCAGTGTTTTTGAAAAGAAAACCACGTATTGCTGGCGATTCGTATCCATGTTCTCATCCTTGCATGAGAACATGGAGCGGTTTCATGTTCTAATGCTCCATGACGTGTTTTATCTGTTACACAGTGAATATTGGACATTAGCTATACTTCAAAATAAAAACAATCGTGAATCGAAATCACAATATGTGGCAGAAAAATCGCAATTACATTTATTTTATTTTTTTCAAATGGTTCAGCCCTGATGAATTTCTGACTCGGCTCTCCTGTGCTCTGTTTTTAGCGAGCTGGACTACTACGACTCTGCCAGCGTCAACGCTCGCTGCCAGAAGATCTGCGATCAGTGGGACGTCCTGGGAACTCTCACCCAGAACCGCAAAGAGTCACTGGAGGTACGACGACGTGTGTTGTGTAGGGCTGCACAATCTGTCGTTTTTATCGCCATATCGCGATATCAACTGGCGCAAAAAACACATCACGAAAGGCTGCGACATACCACGATAGACACTCCGATTTTTCGGTGTTAGTTGAAAGAAAATATCAGTAGAAAAGTGCACTTTGAAATCTAACGGACGTTCTTTTCTATTCAATTCAATGTTCAATTTGTTTCATAAAAAATAAATGATTACCTTTCATTTGTTTTAAATTCAACAACCAATTTGTTGTATTTTAGCAGAATACTGAAAGCAACAGAACTGAGTGCACTTTAATATCGGTTTCTGTATTTATCGCGAGTAATATCGTTATCACGATATTCAACGACATATTTTCCTCATGTCCTGCAGCCCTGGCGTTGTGTGTTGTGATCGTAGGACACTGGTGCATTTCTCACTGATGCAGTCACATGGTTTTTCCACTTTGTACTGCTTCGGTTTGATGTTTCTCACTAATGTATTTTTTTTAACCCAAACAGCTCTCACAACACACCACTATGTATCTTTAATTGCATTTAATTACATTTATGGAATCTAAACAAACAGATTGAATGTACAGATGCATAATGGGCCACAGTAACTTATTAGTGTTATCTGCCTACGTTGATCTTTCAGAGCTGCATTGAGATCTCAGAAGTAGAAGTAGAGCTTGATGAAAAGGATTATGCCTTTCAGATCAGACGGGGCCTGATTCGTATCATCATTTTATTTAGCCAAAATTCTCGTATGAACCGCTCTTCTGGCTGTTTTCTTGCCAACAGAGGACAGAGAAGCAGCTGGAGTCGATAGATGAGCTTTACCTGGAGTACGCCAAGAGAGCGGCGCCCTTCAACAACTGGATGGAGGGAGCGATGGAGGACCTGCAGGACATGTTCATCGTCCACAACATCGAGGAGATCCAGGTAACTGGCAACTGGGCCGCGTGTGAGTCTGGTCCACATTGGTGCAACACCTGTCTGACAAAGAGGATTTACTACATGACATTTAAATGATGCAGTACTAGAGGGAGCTAGAGCTGGGTGACGTGAAAATCAAATGTCACGCCATTTTTGACCAAATACAGCAATGTTATTGTAAGGTTGACTGTTGGTGCTACAACAAGATTTTAATCATCAGTAATGTGGATAAAGTGGGTAAAGGCAAATAAAAAAACAAAAACCCAGCTAGAACAGTCTTGAGTAGAGAAAATGACAACTTAACTGTCAGACTTTAAAACCAGGAAAAGACAGCATATGCCATATTACGATATCCAAAATTTAAGACGATAACTAGCCTCATGCATCGATGTCGATATATTGCCCAGCCCTAAGCGAGGCATTAAACGGTAAACAGAGAGGTGTAAACTACATACGATAGAGTTGCTGTCTGTTGGAGGTAAAACAAACATGTTGGGTCCCCCCCCCCCAGGGTCTGATCACAGCCCACGAGCAGTTCAAGTCCACGCTGGCGGAGGCCAACAAGGAGCGGGAGGCCATCCAGGCCATCCAGGCTGAGGTGCAGAAGATTGCCCAGAGCAACGGCATCAAGCTGAGTGGAGCAAACCCCTACACCACCATCACACCGGCGAGCATCGACAGCAAATGGAAGAAGGTAGGGCTGCAGCCGGTGCCTTCTAATCATTGTTCTTACACATAACTGTTGTTGTTGTTCTACGGTAATGCCATCTTGGGTTTTTATGTACTTGATGCCTTAGAAGCCATAAGTATAGTGCAGCTCTCTCACATTTTGATCTTTGGTTCAAAAGGGTCCTACCACTGTTTTGAGTTTAGCACTTTTAGTGTTGGGGTGTTAAACTTTCAGTTCATTAACACACAGTAAACCGGTTAAAGCTGCAAACACTTGATGCAGGTCTATTTCTTTTCTATTTCTACGCCCCTGGGTATGCCGCTTCTTGGTGAAGTGTGCATACCCAGGGGCGTAGCACCAAATTCTGGGCCCTATAGAAAGGCACATCCACAGCTCCTCACATGAGGACCCTGGGTACTCGGTCCCATTTCCACCCCCAGTCCGACAACCCTGCACATATCGACCCCCCCGAGACACGGTCTTTGGAGGCTGAACAATTTGAAGACTTTCTCCAGCTGCTGCTTTGTGTGTGCAACTAGTTCTGTTACAGCTGTGCGCGTTTCTAATGTGTGTGTGTGTGTGTGTGTGTGTGTTTGCAGGCGATGGACATGGTGCCGCTGCGTGACAACGCCCTGCAGGATGAGCTCAACAAGCAGAACTCCAACGACACTCTGAGAGCCAAGTTCGCCACTCAGGCCAACACGGTCGGCGCCTACATACAGGCCAAGATGGAGGTAATGGATTAGCCCGCGCAGTCGGTCTGAGCGATCGCCGTTGCGTCGAAGCGTTTGATCTCTGCACAGCGGTGTGTAGTTTGTCACGGTTTTCAGACCGACATTGTGCGACAGTGAGCTCATAGAGCAAAGACTCGACAGGGTTTAGGAGCTTTGGGGAATGTTCAGTTTTACAGATAGGTGAAGTTATTTGTGCAGGTTTCTAATTTTACTTATTCATGTTCTATATTTACTCGCTATGTTTATTTTATAATCACTAGTTTTTGGATCGGGCCTTTGTCATGACACACACACACACACACACACACACACACACACACACACACACAGCTTCACTCACAACTATTTATACATACTATAAGTAGACCGAGAGGACTAAGCAGACGTACTTTGTGTACCCACAGTACAGGAGCTTCAAGCTAAAAATCCTAACTCTTAACAGCATTTTATTTTCACTTTATCTGCACATTTAATAGTTTTTTGAAAGTAGCCGCAAAGATTAAATGATTAGTTGTCAACTATTTTGATAATTGATTGATCGGTTTGAGTCATTTTTTTGATTTGAAAACGTCTCTGATGTCGGCTTGTTAAATGTGAATATGTTCTAGTCTCTTCTCTCCTCTGTGCCTGTACACTGAATATCTTTGAGTTGTGGATAAAACAAGACGTGAGGACGTCATCTTGGGCTTTTGGGAAACACTGATCAACATTTTTCACCATTTTCTGACATTTTATAGACCAAACAACTAATCCATTAATAGAGAAAAATAATCGACAATGAAAAAAAACGTTAGTTGCAACTCGTCACTGTGAGCACTTGTTTCAACTGAATTAGAAAATGCATCCATCTTCACTCAAATCACAGAACGAGGGCTAATCACACTTGTTAACTACAGAAAGGAATAAAGAGAGAAGTTTATATCCTCTGGTGCTGGATGGAGTCTGCTGCGTGAGCGTTTGCACTAGAGTGTCTTCTAAAGATTTCACACTGAGCTGCGTGTGACGGTGGATGTACGTTTTGTAGGATTTACAGGATATTAAAGCACCCGTTTGTGTCGGCAGGAAATCGGCAGGATATCCATTGAAATGAACGGCACTCTGGAGGACCAGCTGACCCACCTGAAGGACTACCAGAAGACCATCATGTCTTACATGCCCGAAATCAACACGCTGGAGGGATACCATCAGCTCATCCAGGAGGCTCTTATCTTCGACAACCAGTACACTTCCTACACAATGGAGGTAACGCACCCGCACATCTAAAACCTTCATAAATGAATCTGTTCAGTCATCACACTCTGGCTCTTATAATGTGTTGTTGTGCCTTTTTTAAAGTTACTAGTAAAGCCCATAAAAGCAGTTTGTTTTTGTAAACTGACCTCTGTCCCATTGCCCCAGAATCAAAGTTGGCAAGTACAACAGGGCAAGGCAGCTTTATTTATAAAGCACATTTACGCAACAAGGCAGTTCAAAGTGCCTTATATAAAACCTTAAAAAAGCAATCAAAAACATTTGTTAGGGGATTAGGGCTGCACAATTAATCACAATGTTATCAAAATCCCAATATGAACTAGTGCAATATCCATATCGCAGGGGGCGCAATATTTGTTAAAGGCAAAATATGTGTTGTGGCGCTGCAGAGACGTCCCGGCCTACAAACATATCCTACAGACTAAAGAAAACGGCTTTGTTTGGTACAGATCCTCGCAAAAATCACAATATATTTTTCAATGAAAATAATGATACAAAAAATGAGAATTTCCTCCCAATATTGTGAATCATATCGCAATCTCAATATCAGTCAAAATAATTACAATTAGATATTTTCCTCATACCGTGCAGCCCTGGGGGGGGGGGGGGGGGGGGGATTTGTCCATGTTACGAGTTGTATGTTTTATTGAAAGAATGAAAATCAAAAATTGTTAATCACAAAAAACAGCAGCTTTAAAAAGAGAGTAAAACTGAAAGACGGTGTCTAACATGTTTCCTCCCCCACATGTCTCCCTTGCTTCCTCTGTTTTGTGCCCCTTCTCTCCCCCCTTCTCTCCCCCTGTGCAGCACCTCCGTGTGGGCTGGGAGCAGCTGCTGACCACCATCGCCAGAACCATCAACGAGGTGGAGAACCAGATCCTGACGCGTGACGCTAAGGGCATCAGCCAGGAGCAGCTCTACGAGTACCGCGCCTCCTTCAACCACTTTGACAAGGTCAGGGCCCGAGTTCTTCTTCTTCTTCGTCGTCGTCGTCTTCTTCTTCTTCTTCTTCTTCTTCTGTCCTCTTCACTGTGTCACAGTGTTGAAGTGGCTGTGAGGTGTGTCAAATCCAATGTGAAATATTTAGTTGGTTGTGTTGGTTGGTGTGTTTTTTTCATTACTTTATTTAACATATGTAGCAACAACAAAAAATCTAATTGTAATCGCAATATCTGGCAGGAAAATCGCAATTTGATTTTTTTTTTTTCCAAATCGTTAAGCCCTAGAGCTAGAGAGTATACTTTAATTTTTTTAATTTTTTTCTTTATTGGTATTGTTTTAACTTGGTTATACCCGAGGAGCAGGTTATATATGTTCAGATCAGTAAAGCTCATATAGTGCAATAAAACCTATATACCAAAATATACAGATAAGGGTTACAGATAACCGAGGAATTATGATTATACTATCATATTACAGTCGGAGGCAGACAATCTGATTATTTTAGCTTTGTTTTTTTTTTACCATTACAGTATATTACATATATTAAATACCATGCATACTTGCTAGGGATGTAGTAGTGACGTCAGAAAGTCAAAAAAAATGAAATCAGACACTTGCTATTTGCCGCATATATACAGTGTAGTCATTGGTGGTGTAGATTATTAGCTGTCTGAACGTGTTGTGTTTTCATCTGCCTTTCTATGTGAATGTATAACATGACTGAATGATTGTTTAGACCTTACAAGGGGGTGAGAGAGGAGCCAAGCGTGTGAGTATTCATCCTGATGTTTGACACAGGCGAGCACATGTTGGGAAGAAGTTGTGTTCAGGTGCTAGCAGAGCAGAGAGTAGATCAGTGTACACAGGGGCTACTGCTGACTGGCTTTTATTTTAGCTGACAGGGACAGGGACAGCTCACAGATCCAGAAAAAAGACTGTAGTTGTTAGTCAATTCAGAGCTGATGAATGCAGCTGCTGTAAATCTGTTACGGTTGTGCTTAGCCTTGTGCACGTTTTATTTTTTCAGTGAGAATTTTCAGACTTACACTCTGATAGGAATGCTATCGGTAGTCAGAAGATGTTATTTGTAGTTTAGCATGATGACACACTCTTCAGAAGTGGTGCTTAATTGGGTGTAAAAAGCACAATAAGTCACCAGACGTGTGTGTGTGTGTGTGTGTGTGTGTGTGTGTGTGTGTGTGTGTGTGTGTGTGTGTGTGTGTGTGTGTGTGTGTGTGTGTGTGTGCGTGCGTGTGTGTGCACTGTGGTCGTTGTCAAACCAGTTTATATTTGAAAAGTCATAACGGTGAGAAAGACACCACCATCATTCACCATCTCACAGCATATGTGTGTCACTGTGTGTGTGTGTGTGTGTGTCACTGTGTGTCACTGTGTGTGTGTGTGTGTCTCTCTCTCTGTGTGTGTGTGTGAGACTGATTGATGCTACTGTCTGACACTGTGGGACTGTGCCTATGGTCACTCATCACGTCGCATCACATCAATCAATTGCAAAGTGAAATTTAAATTTAACACTTGTTAAATTAAATGTTACCGTGAATACATTTTAACACACTTCTGTATAAACAACTCGTGTTGACACATGCATGTGTTGAAAAAGGACTTCACAGGTCCACCACGGCTGCCTGTTGAGTTGTGTGTGTTGACATTGTCTAAACATCCATGAATGTCTATCTGTCTGTCTGTCTGTCTGTCCCTCCATCCTCCATGTCCTCATCTTCTCCTTGCATGCTGTGGATCTCATGGTCACCATCCATCCACCGTCCCCGTGTTGCGATTGGTTCATCCTCATGCCGTTTGGCGCTCTGTCATTGGTGCGTTTGGCCGATCTCAGGACCACAGCGGGGCCCTAAAGGGGGAGGAGTTCAAGGCCTGCTTGATCAGTCTGGGCTACGATGTGGAGAACGACAAGGTAGGAGCTCCAGGACGGGACGGAGGGCAAGGCTTGGTGTTTGTCGGGCCTCTGAGCACGAGAGCAGAGCGGAGATCACTGCCAGTCGATCTGAATTTGGGCTAAAGCTATTTTCAGTTTTGTAATTGATTGATGAATCTTTTAAAATGTATTATGTATACAAGTCTTTATGCGCTGCCACTCTGGGGTGCCAAAGTCAGACAGGATGGTCAACACATAGTAGCTCCAAATGATGAATCAGTTATCGAAATCTTCGATTTATTTTTCTGGGAATTTAATAATATGCAAATTATGTAGCTCTATAATCCCTGTTTTTACAAAAATGTAGTTAAAATTATAACTGACTGTTTATGAAGGTGAGGAGGAGTAAATGGTATTAGTCTCTATTAATTCACTTTTTTTTGTAATTCACTTATCTGCACAAGAATACAGTGCATACGACCTTTAAAATATCACTTACAAGACTGCAGTTGGAATAGCAATTTAATGGTAATAGTACAATGGCACTTTTCATTCATGGAGGCTGTATTTGGCTCCATCTTTACCAGTTAGCTCTGATGACTTGTAATACACACGAATCCACCTTGAACGCAGCCTTGGAATGAGAACAGGATCGTAGACTTCAGAAAACACCCAAGACATCGGGATTATAGATACAATTAGATTACTAATTTTCAGCAAAAAATAAAAACAGTAAGAAACACAAGGATATTACATATGTCTGAATATATTCTAAAAATGGTTGTTTTGGTGCCTTCGTGCATGCACAGCTGCCGTTACTCTCGAACATCATCACCATTTCCCTGCTGGCGTTAGAGCGTGGGTCGCTTCTCTGTTAATTAGACACGTGTGATACGCCAAACCAACTGGTCAGTGATCCGTCAGCGCTCGTGCTCTTTGGCTCTGGATGAGCCTGGGGGTGGGGGGGGGGGGGGGGGCGGTGGGGGGATTCAGTCCGTCAGCATGGAGGCAGAGAGATGTTGCGTCCCTGTTTGTCCACCGGGGGTCTCTGTTGCTTTGTGCTGCTTCAGCTCGACCAGGCTCCCTCTCACTCTCTGAGCAGACCCCGCCCCTGTCCGTCTGTCAGGTTTCACTTTCACTGTTGACCGTTTGTGCTTTTTTTTTTTTCACTCCACCCCCCCCCCCCCCCCCCCTCACTTTCTCTACAACATTTTAATATCTCTTATTTCTGTTCATTACTTCTTCCTCTTTTCATCCTCTCTGCCACTTGTATCTCTCTGACTCCCCCACTCCACCGTATCCACTCTGCCCCCCCCCGCCCCCCCCCCCCCCTCCCGGCCTTTGCTGTGCTGTGGCGGCCCACAGAAGCGATCAGGACAGATGGTCTCAGAGGATTTCCGAGCTCTACTCATTTCTACAGGAAACAGCCTGGTACTGCTGCTGCCATGACGCTCTCACAGGGTGTCCGCAGGTCCAACTGCAACATTCACAGACTTTAA
>JALJEH010000052.1:0-79000 GCA_023631565.1 Gymnocephalus cernua | reverse complement strand
AATTGGTCAGACATAGTAGGGAAAGTTAGGCAGAGACTAGGGTACTGGAGACTTAGAGGACTGACACTAGAAGGGAAGGTTTTAATCATCAAGGCAGTGATTTTACCTTTGCTTTTACTCACCAGCTCTGTTTTTATCCCACCCAGGGAAGTGATTTTAGACCTGGAACGAGCCATCTTTTATTTCCTGTGGGGGTCCAAGTGGGAACGAGTGCAAAGAAGCGTGATGAAGAAGCCAAAGGAGAAAGGAGGGAAAGGAGTGCCGGATCTGTTATTGTTTTTAGGGAGCAGATTTACAGCTATACACATAACAGCAGCCACGGCCCCATCCAGAAATGATAAGACTGCAGCTATGGCACGGTTCTGGATGGGGTCATATCTCAGGAGACTGAAGATTTTACCCTCGGATCTTAAAGTACCTGTGTCTTTTATCCTGCCGCCAACCTATGTTTTTATCCAGACCTTTTTAAAACGTTTTCAACTTGAGCAGGAAGAAGTGCATGTTTTAACAAATCATCGCTCTCTCATTTCAGTTGTGCAGGAGCGGGAACCAGTGAGTCCAGTGCGTGGACTGGCATTTGGCGAGCCCTCAACTGTTTGGCGCAACATGAACCAATCGGCTCTCCCAAACAGACTCCGGGACCTGTCATGGATGGTGGCTCATGAGATCCTCCCGGTCAGGTCCGTTATGCACTCCCGGGGCATGTCAGCGCACTCAACCTGCCCCCGACCAGGTTGTGGCGAGCCTGAGTCGGTGAGGCACTTGCTCTGGGAGTGCAGTGCTGCTGTAGACCAGTGGGCAATGGCCGGCTCCTTGCAATTCCCGTACTTACCAGCGAGGGAGGTCCTCACAGCACAGCTAGTGCTGTATGGGGTGAGCCCAAAGAAACAGATGCCAGCATGTGACTTTGCAAACCAGTGGCTCACCCTGGCCGCCATCAAAGATGCCATTTGGACCTCCAGAAACTTGCTGGTAAGAAAGCACATGCAGATCCCCCCCGCAGCTGTGATCAGGATGGCTGCAGCAACGGCCCAAATGGCCCGAGCTGCAAGCGGCAGGCCAAGGACACAGCTGCAAAGAAGAATCGCCTCTGTGCCCATTCGGACGAAGGAGCCGGAGCCACACAAGAAAAGGTTAAAGCAGCGGCGGCCTGACTCTCCGGGTGAGGCAGGTGGGAAGGAGCAACAAGGGGAGGGTCCCCTCTGAGCGCCGAAACAGGAGCCCGAGAGACCCAAAAAGTCCTAGTATAGCTTTGTTAGGGACTCACTGCGCTCCTGCACAACTGATTTTCGAAGAGAGCATTTAAACCAATGCCCTCCTTCTTAAGACTTTTAATATGGACACTAAACACACTCTGACATGCACAAGATGACAACCTTTTATGTTTACCTGAAACAACTCTTACCTGTATTACGTCTGAAAACAATTGCTTTTACTGTGCTACACCTGTTTTAAATAGTCTTACAGAGTAAATTATTTATTGTATCTTAAAATGGTAACTGAAAATTTGTGAATTGTGTGAAACGTGTCTTGAACTTGTGTCAATAAATATTTAAAAAAAAAAAAAAAAAAAAAATCTGTTCTTATCAGTTTAATATCTGATATGTCCTCTATCAGGGGACAACATATTAAATGGATTTTTAGCAATGGGAGTTGAAAAAGGGGCTTGCTCCATTCTCTCCACGCATCGACCCGGTATTGCACCGCCGCCGGGAACGGTGCACCTTCGATCCGTCTTGTGCAAAATCAAATAACAATCCACTCTAAGTTGCCTGTGGCTCAATTAGTCAACAGACCAAAAGAGACACGCGTCACAGTGGCCTGGGGGACTTCATGGCCAGGAGTTGGGGCAAAAACGGCTCGGTTTTATTGAATGATTTGTGAAAACTCATTGGGCTCCTGGTAGCAAAACGTTGTTATAATACATGACAACTGGGTTAAAATGCAGCAGCGAATGAACAGCAAGATGAAGCCTCACAAAAGTGCAGCGACATTTGCACTACTGATTAGCAGAAAAAAACGGATGGAGAGAAAATATTGGCCCTGAGACAATGTGGGAATGGGTGTGGCCTTGGATTTGGAAAGCGGCACACCAAGTGAGTCTTACCGTGAGGGTTTGGACTGGGACGAATAGGGCTTCCGGCTGCTCTCGAGTAGAGGGCTGTACTTACTCTGGTTTCTCTTCATAACGCACAAGTCTTTCGCCTTTTACTAAAGACTTCCGTGGAGAGTAACACCAATGAGTTGAAACTATTTTTGGTAGGTTTTGCTGTTTTGCTGAGCCTTGCGTATTTGTGAAAAGCAAAGAAGCTGTTCTTAACCAGAGGAGTGTCCTTACAAAAGCTAAAAACAGGACAGAGAGCGAACATTGCCGTTTGGCTGATCCTTGTCCAATTGTGAAAACCAAAAAAAGCTGTCTTTAACCAGCCTTAGGTGCTTCACCATGGAGCCATTGGGCGGGGGTGCTAAGTAGCAGCTATTGTTATGCCAAATTAAAAGTACCGGACCATGACAAGTGAGAACCGTGCAGGGAGGTTGCATCGGACAGCAAACAGGTGGTGCTCATCGCTTCTCGGCCTTTTGGCTAAGATCAAGTGTAGTATCTGTTCTTGTCAGTTTAATATCTGATATGTCCTCTATCAGGGGACAACATATTAAATGGATTTTTAGCAACGGGAGTTGAAAAAGGGGCTTGCTCCATTCTCTCCACGCATCGACCCGGTATTGCACCGCCGCCGGGAACGGTGCACCTTCGATCTGTCTTGTGCAAAACCAAATAACAATCCACTCTAAGTTGCCTGTGGCTCAATTAGTCACCAGACCAAAAGAGACACGCGTCACAGTGGCCTGTCGGACTTCATGGCCAGGAGTTGTGGCAAAAAACAGCTCGGTTTATGATCTGTGAAACCTCATTGGGCTCCAGGTATCAAAACATGGTCTCACATGTTAACCTGTCAATCATGGCAGTTGTATACCCGGGTAGGTGAGCCCCTTTCTGGGAGGCGATGGGTGGCTCCCCAGGGGTGGGAGTTGTGAAGCCGATTTCACAGTGTCACCTAACACAGCTGGCATTGTAAAGTTGCTTTCGCAATGTCACCTAGCAAAGCTGGCATTGTAAAGAGGAACACCAATTAGTTGAAACTATTTTTGGTGGGCTCTGCTGTTTGGCTGAGCCTTGTGCACTTGTGAAAAGCAAGTAAGCCGTCCTTAACTATGTTCTTACAGAAGCTGAAAAAGCAGGACAGAGAGGGAGTATTGCCTGGCAGTTTAAACAAATTGAAAGAAGACATGCATATCTTGGCGGAAAAGACCTCACCCCTTGCTATTGTGACATTTGGGAGTACTTACTTCTACAGAATGTGGACCTCCAGCTTGCACCGCTGTGAAGGTGTGAGTCTGACAGCAAGGGGTTTAAAGCGTAGGCAGCTCCTGATGTTCAATGTGCTTGCTCAGGCAGCACATATGACAAAATTGGAACGATACAGAGAAGATTAGCATGGCCCCTGCGAAAGGATGACACGCAAATTCGTGAAGCGTTACCACATTTTTGATCCGCAGGTGTTGCCCCGAGCTGTTAAGTACAGGAAACTCTGCACTAAAGACTCACAGGAAAGGTCATGTGGATCGAAGCTTCCTGTGTGGTGACCAGAGTTCTTGCTGGCTACAAGCCACTGTAAATAATCTAGCCAAGGCAGTTGATGGCTGAGCCGAATTCCAAACTACACATTTACCCAAACAAAAGTCAAAATCTACAGTCCCGAGCTGACCTGTTAACACCGACCAGGTCGCCGGCACCCCGGTGGTGTTAACAGACATGGTCTCACATGTTAACCTGTCAATCATGGCAGTTGTATACCCGGGGAGGTGAGCCCCTTTCTGGGAGGCGATGGGTGGCTCCCCAGGGGTGGGAGTTGTGAAGCCGATTTCACAGTGTCACCTAACACAGCTGGCATTGTAAAGTTGCTTTCGCAATGTCACCTAGCAAAGCTGGCATTGTAAAGAGGAACACCAATTAGTTGAAACTATTTTTGGTGGGCTCTGCTGTTTGGCTGAGCCTTGTGCACTTGTGAAAAGCAAGTAAGCCGTCCTTAACTATGTTCTTACAGAAGCTGAAAAAGCAGGACAGAGAGGGAGTATTGCCTGGCAGTTTAAACAAATTGAAAGAAGACATGCATATCTTGGCGGAAAAGACCTCACCCCTTGCTATTGTGACATTTGGGAGTACTTACTTCTACAGAATGTGGACCTCCAGCTTGCACCGCTGTGAAGGTGTGAGTCTGACAGCAAGGGGTTTAAAGCGTAGGCAGCTCCTGATGTTCAATGTGCTTGCTCAGGCAGCACATATGACAAAATTGGAACGATACAGAGAAGATTAGCATGGCCCCTGCGAAAGGATGACACGCAAATTCGTGAAGCGTTACCACATTTTTGATCCGCAGGTGTTGCCCCGAGCTGTTAAGTACAGGAAACTCTGCACTAAAGACTCACAGGAAAGGTCATGTGGATCGAAGCTTCCTGTGTGGTGACCAGAGTTCTTGCTGGCTACAAGCCACTGTAAATAATCTAGCCAAGGCAGTTGATGGCTGAGCCGAATTCCAAACTACACATTTACCCAAACAAAAGTCAAAATCTACAGTCCCGAGCTGACCTGTTAACACCGACCAGGTCGCCGGCACCCCGGTGGTGTTAACAGACATGGTCTCACATGTTAACCTGTCAATCATGGCAGTTGTATACCCGGGGAGGTGAGCCCCTTTCTGGGAGGCGATGGGTGGCTCCCCAGGGGTGGGAGTTGTGAAGCCGATTTCACAGTGTCACCTAACACAGCTGGCATTGTAAAGTTGCTTTCGCAATGTCACCTAGCAAAGCTGGCATTGTAAAGCCAGCTTCACATTGTAAAGCCAGCTTCACAATGAATGGACTTTTGACACTTTGAAATTAGCCATTGGATGCTGCTCCATTCGCACCGTATGTGGCGCATTTGCAATCAAATCCAACAGCTAGATTCAAGTGTGAAAATGTGCTGCATTGTAAAGCCATCATGGCAATGTCAGTGAAACGGTATACCAGGGGCACGGACATCTTGGTTGCGGGGTTTTGTATTTTCACAGGTGGGGGCTTAAGTGTGGGTGCCCAGGTTCGACCGGAGGTCAAGGTGCCCAAAGGTGGGCCCTTTTTCCTGAATGTATACCCGGGGAGGTGAGCCCCTTTCTGGGGGGGGCGATGGGTGGCTCCCCAGGGATGGGCATTGTAAAGCCAATTTTACAATGTCACCCAGCACAGCTGGCATTGTAAATGCAGGGTTAGGGCTACCCTTTAGCCATTGTGAATGGCAACAGCCACTGCCCATTCACTATACAAATGTTTGGACGTTTGTATATAAAACCCTCTGTGTGCACGTTGTCTTCTGTGATGGTGCAAAGTTTTGACCATGGTGTTTTTTCAGCATAGTCTGATAGAGGACATTCTGGCTAAAACGGGCATGTAAAATACTTTTCATTTTGAATCTTTAATTGCTGAGATATGGGCAATTATCTCCCAAAATTCCAAAGCGATGGGAAACGATTGACCTTTTGTGCTGTATCTTTCGATGATGGGCTTTCCTAGGGTAGCACCCACTTGTCTCTAGGACCTTCCGGTTCTGAGCTACGTCCCTTTTTTTGTACTCAAAACGTCTCTATCTCCTGAACGGAAGGTCGTAGAGACTCTGCATGTGTGGCTGTGGCTGTGTCTGTCTGTGTGTGCGTGTGTGTGTGTGTGTGTGTGTGTGTGAGTGAGTGAGTGAGTGTGTGTATGTGTTTGTGTGTGTGTCTGTATATGTTCGTTTCTGGGTTAAGGTTAGGGCAGTTCGGATCCCATAGGCCTCCCCACTCATCCATTGACAGCACAGTTAAAGTGGAGGCCAATGGTGATGCACGGGCCATCCAGCCTTAGGTGCTTCACCATGGAGCGCTTGGGCGGGGGTGCTAAGTAGCAACTATTGTTATGCCCAATTAAAAGTACTGGACCATGACAAATGAGAACCGTGCAGGGAGGTTGCATCGGACAGCAAACAGGTGGTGCTCATCGCTTCTCGGCCTTTTGGCTAAGATCAAGTGTAGTATCTGTTCTTATCAGTTTAATATCTGATATGTCCTCTATCAGGGGACAACATATTAAATGGATTTTTAGCAATGGGAGTTGAAAAAGGGGCTTGCTCCATTCTCTCCACGCATCGACCCGGTATTGCACCGCCGCCGGGAACGGTGCACCTTCGATCTGTCTTGTGCAAAATCAAGTGACAATCCACTCTAAGTTGCCTGTGGCTCAATTAGTCAACAGACCAAAAGAGACACGCGTCACAGTGGCCTGGGGGACTTCATGGCCAGGAGTTGGGGCAAAAACGGCTCGGTTTTATTGAATGATTTGTGAAAACTCATTGGGCTCCTGGTAGCAAAACGTTGTTATAATACATGACAACTGGGTTAAAATGCAGCAGCGAATGAACAGCAAGATGAAGCCTCACAAAAGTGCAGCGACATTTGCACTACTGATTAGCAGAAAAAAACGGATGGAGAGAAAATATTGGCCCTGAGACAATGTGGGAATGGGTGTGGCCTTGGATTTGGAAAGCGGCACACCAAGTGAGTCTTACCGTGAGGGTTTGGACTGGGACGAATAGGGCTTCCGGCTGCTCTCGAGTAGAGGGCTGTACTTACTCTGGTTTCTCTTCATAACGCACAAGTCTTTCGCCTTTTACTAAAGACTTCCGTGGAGAGTAACACCAATGAGTTGAAACTATTTTTGGTAGGCTTTGCTGTTTTGCTGAGCCTTGCGTATTTGTGAAAAGCAAAGAAGCTGTTCTTAACCAGAGGAGTGTCCTTACAAAAGCTAAAAACAGGACAGAGAGCGAACATTGCCGTTTGGCTGATCCTTGTCCAATTGTGAAAACCAAAAAAAGCTGTCTTTAACCAGCCTTAGGTGCTTCACCATGGAGCCATTGGGCGGGGGTGCTAAGTAGCAGCTATTGTTATGCCCAATTAAAAGTACCGGACCATGACAAGTGAGAACCGTGCAGGGAGGTTGCATCGGACAGCAAACAGGTGGTGCTCATCGCTTCTCGGCCTTTTGGCTAAGATCAAGTGTAGTATCTGTTCTTATCAGTTTAATATCTGATATGTCCTCTATCAGGGGACAACATATTAAATGGATTTTTAGCAACGGGAGTTGAAAAAGGGGCTTGCTCCATTCTCTCCACGCATCGACCCGGTATTGCACCACCGCCGGGAACGGTGCACCTTCGATCTGTCTTGTGCAATACCAAATAACAATCCACTCTAAGTTGCCGGTGGCTCAATTAGTCACCAGACCAAAAGAGACACGCGTCACAGTGGCCTGTCGGACTTCATGGCCAGGAGTTGTGGCAAAAAACGGCTCGGTTTATGATCTGTGAAACCTCATTGGGCTCCAGGTATCAAAACGTCGTTATAATACTATAAGACATGACTACTGGATTAAAATGCAGCAGCGTATGAACAGCAAGATGAAGCCTCACATGGAAAGCAGCACACCAAGTGAGGCTTACCGCGAGGGTTTGGACTGGGACGAATACGGTTTCCGGCTGCTGTCGAGTAGAGGGCTTTACTTACTCTGGTTTCTCTTCGTAGCACACAAGTCTTTCGCCTTTTCCTAAAGACTTCCATGGAGAGGAACACCAATTAGTTGAAACTATTTTTGGTGGGCTCTGCTGTTTGGCTGAGCCTTGTGCACTTGTGAAAAGCAAGTAAGCCGTCCTTAACTATGTTCTTACAGAAGCTGAAAAAGCAGGACAGAGAGGGAGTATTGCCTGGCAGTTTAAACAAATTGAAAGAAGACATGCATATCTTGGCGGAAAAGACCTCACCCCTTGCTATTGTGACATTTGGGAGTACTTACTTCTACAGAATGTGGACCTCCAGCTTGCACCGCTGTGAAGGTGTGAGTCTGACAGCAAGGGGTTTAAAGCGTAGGCAGCTCCTGATGTTCAATGTGCTTGCTCAGGCAGCACATATGACAAAATTGGAACGATACAGAGAAGATTAGCATGGCCCCTGCGAAAGGATGACACGCAAATTCGTGAAGCGTTACCACATTTTTGATCCGCAGGTGTTGCCCCGAGCTGTTAAGTACAGGAAACTCTGCACTAAACACTCACAGGAAAGGTCATGTGGATCGAAGCTTCCTGTGTGGTGACCAGAGTTCTTGCTGGCTACAAGCCACTGTAAATAATCTAGCCAAGGCAGTTGATGGCTGAGCCGAATTCCAAACTACACATTTACCCAAACAAAAGTCAAAATCTACAGTCCCGAGCTGACCTGTTAACACCGACCAGGTCGCCGGCACCCCGGTGGTGTTAACAGACATGGTCTCACATGTTAACCTGTCAATCATGGCAGTTGTATACCCGGGGAGGTGAGCCCCTTTCTGGGAGGCGATGGGTGGCTCCCCAGGGGTGGGAGTTGTGAAGCCGATTTCACAGTGTCACCTAACACAGCTGGCATTGTAAAGTTGCTTTCGCAATGTCACCTAGCAAAGCTGGCATTGTAAAGCCAGCTTCACATTGTAAAGCCAGCTTCACAATGAATGGACTTTTGACACTTTGAAATTAGCCATTGGATGCTGCTCCATTCGCACCGTATGTGGCGCATTTGCAATCAAATCCAACAGCTAGATTCAAGTGTGAAAATGTGCTGCATTGTAAAGCCATCATGGCAATGTCAGTGAAACGGTATACCAGGGGCACGGACATCTTGGTTGCGGGGTTTTGTATTTTCACAGGTGGGGGCTTAAGTGTGGGTGCCCAGGTTCGACCGGAGGTCAAGGTGCCCAAAGGTGGGCCCTTTTTCCTGAATGTATACCCGGGGAGGTGAGCCCCTTTCTGGGGGGGGCGATGGGTGGCTCCCCAGGGATGGGCATTGTAAAGCCAATTTTACAATGTCACCCAGCACAGCTGGCATTGTAAATGCAGGGTTAGGGCTACCCTTTAGCCATTGTGAATGGCAACAGCCACTGCCCATTCACTATACAAATGTTTGGACGTTTGTATATAAAACCCTCTGTGTGCACGTTGTCTTCTGTGATGGTGCAAAGTTTTGACCATGGTGTTTTTTCAGCATAGTCTGATAGAGGACATTCTGGCTAAAACGGGCATGTAAAATACTTTTCATTTTGAATCTTTAATTGCTGAGATATGGGCAATTATCTCCCAAAATTCCAAAGCGATGGGAAACGATTGACCTTTTGTGCTGTATCTTTCGATGATGGGCTTTCCTAGGGTAGCACCCACTTGTCTCTAGGACCTTCCGGTTCTGAGCTACGTCCCTTTTTTTGTACTCAAAACGTCTCTATCTCCTGAACGGAAGGTCGTAGAGACTCTGCATGTGTGGCTGTGGCTGTGTCTGTCTGTGTGTGCGTGTGTGTGTGTGTGTGTGTGTGTGTGTGTGTGTGTGTGTGTGTGTGTGTGTGTGTGTGTGTGTGTGTGTGAGTGAGTGAGTGAGTGTGTGTATGTGTTTGTGTGTGTGTCTGTATATGTTCGTTTCTGGGTTAAGGTTAGGGCAGTTCGGATCCCATAGGCCTCCCCACTCATCCATTGACAGCACAGTTAAAGTGGAGGCCAATGGTGATGCACGGGCCATCCAGCCTTAGGTGCTTCACCATGGAGCGCTTGGGCGGGGGTGCTAAGTAGCAACTATTGTTATGCCCAATTAAAAGTACTGGACCATGACAAATGAGAACCGTGCAGGGAGGTTGCATCGGACAGCAAACAGGTGGTGCTCATCGCTTCTCGGCCTTTTGGCTAAGATCAAGTGTAGTATCTGTTCTTATCAGTTTAATATCTGATATGTCCTCTATCAGGGGACAACATATTAAATGGATTTTTAGCAATGGGAGTTGAAAAAGGGGCTTGCTCCATTCTCTCCACGCATCGACCCGGTATTGCACCGCCGCCGGGAACGGTGCACCTTCGATCTGTCTTGTGCAAAATCAAGTGACAATCCACTCTAAGTTGCCTGTGGCTCAATTAGTCAACAGACCAAAAGAGACACGCGTCACAGTGGCCTGGGGGACTTCATGGCCAGGAGTTGGGGCAAAAACGGCTCGGTTTTATTGAATGATTTGTGAAAACTCATTGGGCTCCTGGTAGCAAAACGTTGTTATAATACATGACAACTGGGTTAAAATGCAGCAGCGAATGAACAGCAAGATGAAGCCTCACAAAAGTGCAGCGACATTTGCACTACTGATTAGCAGAAAAAAACGGATGGAGAGAAAATATTGGCCCTGAGACAATGTGGGAATGGGTGTGGCCTTGGATTTGGAAAGCGGCACACCAAGTGAGTCTTACCGTGAGGGTTTGGACTGGGACGAATAGGGCTTCCGGCTGCTCTCGAGTAGAGGGCTGTACTTACTCTGGTTTCTCTTCATAACGCACAAGTCTTTCGCCTTTTACTAAAGACTTCCGTGGAGAGTAACACCAATGAGTTGAAACTATTTTTGGTAGGCTTTGCTGTTTTGCTGAGCCTTGCGTATTTGTGAAAAGCAAAGAAGCTGTTCTTAACCAGAGGAGTGTCCTTACAAAAGCTAAAAACAGGACAGAGAGCGAACATTGCCGTTTGGCTGATCCTTGTCCAATTGTGAAAACCAAAAAAAGCTGTCTTTAACCAGCCTTAGGTGCTTCACCATGGAGCCATTGGGCGGGGGTGCTAAGTAGCAGCTATTGTTATGCCCAATTAAAAGTACCGGACCATGACAAGTGAGAACCGTGCAGGGAGGTTGCATCGGACAGCAAACAGGTGGTGCTCATCGCTTCTCGGCCTTTTGGCTAAGATCAAGTGTAGTATCTGTTCTTATCAGTTTAATATCTGATATGTCCTCTATCAGGGGACAACATATTAAATGGATTTTTAGCAACGGGAGTTGAAAAAGGGGCTTGCTCCATTCTCTCCACGCATCGACCCGGTATTGCACCGCCGCCGGGAACGGTGCACCTTCGATCTGTCTTGTGCAAAATCAAGTGACAATCCACTCTAAGTTGCCTGTGGCTCAATTAGTCAACAGACCAAAAGAGACACGCGTCACAGTGGCCTGGGGGACTTCATGGCCAGGAGTTGGGGCAAAAACGGCTCGGTTTTATTGAATGATTTGTGAAAACTCATTGGGCTCCTGGTAGCAAAACGTTGTTATAATACATGACAACTGGGTTAAAATGCAGCAGCGAATGAACAGCAAGATGAAGCCTCACAAAAGTGCAGCGACATTTGCACTACTGATTAGCAGAAAAAAACGGATGGAGAGAAAATATTGGCCCTGAGACAATGTGGGAATGGGTGTGGCCTTGGATTTGGAAAGCGGCACACCAAGTGAGTCTTACCGTGAGGGTTTGGACTGGGACGAATAGGGCTTCCGGCTGCTCTCGAGTAGAGGGCTGTACTTACTCTGGTTTCTCTTCATAACGCACAAGTCTTTCGCCTTTTACTAAAGACTTCCGTGGAGAGTAACACCAATGAGTTGAAACTATTTTTGGTAGGCTTTGCTGTTTTGCTGAGCCTTGCGTATTTGTGAAAAGCAAAGAAGCTGTTCTTAACCAGAGGAGTGTCCTTACAAAAGCTAAAAACAGGACAGAGAGCGAACATTGCCGTTTGGCTGATCCTTGTCCAATTGTGAAAACCAAAAAAAGCTGTCTTTAACCAGCCTTAGGTGCTTCACCATGGAGCCATTGGGCGGGGGTGCTAAGTAGCAGCTATTGTTATGCCCAATTAAAAGTACCGGACCATGACAAGTGAGAACCGTGCAGGGAGGTTGCATCGGACAGCAAACAGGTGGTGCTCATCGCTTCTCGGCCTTTTGGCTAAGATCAAGTGTAGTATCTGTTCTTATCAGTTTAATATCTGATATGTCCTCTATCAGGGGACAACATATTAAATGGATTTTTAGCAACGGGAGTTGAAAAAGGGGCTTGCTCCATTCTCTCCACGCATCGACCCGGTATTGCACCGCCGCCGGGAACGGTGCACCTTCGATCTGTCTTGTGCAAAACCAAATAACAATCCACTCTAAGTTGCCGGTGGCTCAATTAGTCACCAGACCAAAAGAGACACGCGTCACAGTGGCCTGTCGGACTTCATGGCCAGGAGTTGTGGCAAAAAACGGCTCGGTTTATGATCTGTGAAACCTCATTGGGCTCCAGGTATCAAAACGTCGTTATAATACTATAAGACATGACTACTGGATTAAAATGCAGCAGCGTATGAACAGCAAGATGAAGCCTCACATGGAAAGCAGCACACCAAGTGAGGCTTACCGCGAGGGTTTGGACTGGGACGAATACGGTTTCCGGCTGCTGTCGAGTAGAGGGCTTTACTTACTCTGGTTTCTCTTCGTAGCACACAAGTCTTTCGCCTTTTCCTAAAGACTTCCATGGAGAGGAACACCAATTAGTTGAAACTATTTTTGGTGGGCTCTGCTGTTTGGCTGAGCCTTGTGCACTTGTGAAAAGCAAGTAAGCCGTCCTTAACTATGTTCTTACAGAAGCTGAAAAAGCAGGACAGAGAGGGAGTATTGCCTGGCAGTTTAAACAAATTGAAAGAAGACATGCATATCTTGGCGGAAAAGACCTCACCCCTTGCTATTGTGACATTTGGGAGTACTTACTTCTACAGAATGTGGACCTCCAGCTTGCACCGCTGTGAAGGTGTGAGTCTGACAGCAAGGGGTTTAAAGCGTAGGCAGCTCCTGATGTTCAATGTGCTTGCTCAGGCAGCACATATGACAAAATTGGAACGATACAGAGAAGATTAGCATGGCCCCTGCGAAAGGATGACACGCAAATTCGTGAAGCGTTACCACATTTTTGATCCGCAGGTGTTGCCCCGAGCTGTTAAGTACAGGAAACTCTGCACTAAAGACTCACAGGAAAGGTCATGTGGATCGAAGCTTCCTGTGTGGTGACCAGAGTTCTTGCTGGCTACAAGCCACTGTAAATAATCTAGCCAAGGCAGTTGATGGCTGAGCCGAATTCCAAACTACACATTTACCCAAACAAAAGTCAAAATCTACAGTCCCGAGCTGACCTGTTAACACCGACCAGGTCGCCGGCACCCCGGTGGTGTTAACAGACATGGTCTCACATGTTAACCTGTCAATCATGGCAGTTGTATACCCGGGGAGGTGAGCCCCTTTCTGGGAGGCGATGGGTGGCTCCCCAGGGGTGGGAGTTGTGAAGCCGATTTCACAGTGTCACCTAACACAGCTGGCATTGTAAAGTTGCTTTCGCAATGTCACCTAGCAAAGCTGGCATTGTAAAGCCAGCTTCACATTGTAAAGCCAGCTTCACAATGAATGGACTTTTGACACTTTGAAATTAGCCATTGGATGCTGCTCCATTCGCACCGTATGTGGCGCATTTGCAATCAAATCCAACAGCTAGATTCAAGTGTGAAAATGTGCTGCATTGTAAAGCCATCATGGCAATGTCAGTGAAACGGTATACCAGGGGCACGGACATCTTGGTTGCGGGGTTTTGTATTTTCACAGGTGGGGGCTTAAGTGTGGGTGCCCAGGTTCGACCGGAGGTCAAGGTGCCCAAAGGTGGGCCCTTTTTCCTGAATGTATACCCGGGGAGGTGAGCCCCTTTCTGGGGGGGGGCGACGGGTGGCTCCCCAGGGATGGGCATTGTAAAGCCGATTTTACAATGTCACCCAGCACAGCTGGCATTGTAAATGCAGGGTTAGGGCTACCCTTTAGCCATTGTGAATGGCAACAGCCACTGCCCATTCACTATACAAATGTTTGGACGTTTGTATATAAAACCCTCTGTGTGCACGTTGTCTTCTGTGATGGTGCAAAGTTTTGACCATGGTGTTTTTTCAGCATAGTCTGATAGAGGACATTCTGGCTAAAACGGGCATGTAAAATACTTTTCATTTTGAATCTTTAATTGCTGAGATATGGGCAATTATCTCTGGTTTCTCTTCATAACGCACAAGTCTTTCGCCTTTTACTAAAGACTTCCGTGGAGAGTAACACCAATGAGTTGAAACTATTTTTGGTAGGCTTTGCTGTTTTGCTGAGCCTTGCGTATTTGTGAAAAGCAAAGAAGCTGTTCTTAACCAGAGGAGTGTCCTTACAAAAGCTAAAAACAGGACAGAGAGCGAACATTGCCGTTTGGCTGATCCTTGTCCAATTGTGAAAACCAAAAAAAGCTGTCTTTAACCAGCCTTAGGTGCTTCACCATGGAGCCATTGGGCGGGGGTGCTAAGTAGCAGCTATTGTTATGCCAAATTAAAAGTACCGGACCATGACAAGTGAGAACCGTGCAGGGAGGTTGCATCGGACAGCAAACAGGTGGTGCTCATCGCTTCTCGGCCTTTTGGCTAAGATCAAGTGTAGTATCTGTTCTTATCAGTTTAATATCTGATATGTCCTCTATCAGGGGACAACATATTAAATGGATTTTTAGCAACGGGAGTTGAAAAAGGGGCTTGCTCCATTCTCTCCACGCATCGACCCGGTATTGCACCGCCGCCGGGAACGGTGCACCTTCGATCTGTCTTGTGCAAAACCAAATAACAATCCACAGCTGGCATTGTAAAGTTGCTTTCGCAATGTCACCTAGCAAAGCTGGCATTGTAAAGCCAGCTTCACATTGTAAAGCCAGCTTCACAATGAATGGACTTTTGACACTTTGAAATTAGCCATTGGATGCTGCTCCATTCGCACCGTATGTGGCGCATTTGCAATCAAATCCAACAGCTAGATTCAAGTGTGAAAATGTGCTGCATTGTAAAGCCATCATGGCAATGTCAGTGAAACGGTATACCAGGGGCACGGACATCTTGGTTGCGGGGTTTTGTATTTTCACAGGTGGGGGCTTAAGTGTGGGTGCCCAGGTTCGACCGGAGGTCAAGGTGCCCAAAGGTGGGCCCTTTTTCCTGAATGTATACCCGGGGAGGTGAGCCCCTTTCTGGGGGGGGGCGACGGGTGGCTCCCCAGGGATGGGCATTGTAAAGCCGATTTTACAATGTCACCCAGCACAGCTGGCATTGTAAATGCAGGGTTAGGGCTACCCTTTAGCCATTGTGAATGGCAACAGCCACTGCCCATTCACTATACAAATGTTTGGACGTTTGTATATAAAACCCTCTGTGTGCACGTTGTCTTCTGTGATGGTGCAAAGTTTTGACCATGGTGTTTTTTCAGCATAGTCTGATAGAGGACATTCTGGCTAAAACGGGCATGTAAAATACTTTTCATTTTGAATCTTTAATTGCTGAGATATGGGCAATTATCTCCCAAAATTCCAAAGCGATGGGAAACGATTGACCTTTTGTGCTGTATCTTTCGATGATGGGCTTTCCTAGGGTAGCACCCACTTGTCTCTAGGACCTTCCGGTTCTGAGCTACGTCCCTTTTTTTGTACTCAAAACGTCTCTATCTCCTGAACGGAAGGTCGTAGAGACTCTGCATGTGTGGCTGTGGCTGTGTCTGTCTGTGTGTGCGTGTGTGTGTGTGTGTGTGTGTGTGTGTGTGTGTGTGTGTGTGTGTGTGTGTGTGTGTGTGTGTGTGTGTGAGTGAGTGAGTGAGTGTGTGTATGTGTTTGTGTGTGTGTCTGTATATGTTCGTTTCTGGGTTAAGGTTAGGGCAGTTCGGATCCCATAGGCCTCCCCACTCATCCATTGACAGCACAGTTAAAGTGGAGGCCAATGGTGATGCACGGGCCATCCAGCCTTAGGTGCTTCACCATGGAGCGCTTGGGCGGGGGTGCTAAGTAGCAACTATTGTTATGCCCAATTAAAAGTACTGGACCATGACAAATGAGAACCGTGCAGGGAGGTTGCATCGGACAGCAAACAGGTGGTGCTCATCGCTTCTCGGCCTTTTGGCTAAGATCAAGTGTAGTATCTGTTCTTATCAGTTTAATATCTGATATGTCCTCTATCAGGGGACAACATATTAAATGGATTTTTAGCAATGGGAGTTGAAAAAGGGGCTTGCTCCATTCTCTCCACGCATCGACCCGGTATTGCACCGCCGCCGGGAACGGTGCACCTTCGATCTGTCTTGTGCAAAATCAAGTGACAATCCACTCTAAGTTGCCTGTGGCTCAATTAGTCAACAGACCAAAAGAGACACGCGTCACAGTGGCCTGGGGGACTTCATGGCCAGGAGTTGGGGCAAAAACGGCTCGGTTTTATTGAATGATTTGTGAAAACTCATTGGGCTCCTGGTAGCAAAACGTTGTTATAATACATGACAACTGGGTTAAAATGCAGCAGCGAATGAACAGCAAGATGAAGCCTCACAAAAGTGCAGCGACATTTGCACTACTGATTAGCAGAAAAAAACGGATGGAGAGAAAATATTGGCCCTGAGACAATGTGGGAATGGGTGTGGCCTTGGATTTGGAAAGCGGCACACCAAGTGAGTCTTACCGTGAGGGTTTGGACTGGGACGAATAGGGCTTCCGGCTGCTCTCGAGTAGAGGGCTGTACTTACTCTGGTTTCTCTTCATAACGCACAAGTCTTTCGCCTTTTACTAAAGACTTCCGTGGAGAGTAACACCAATGAGTTGAAACTATTTTTGGTAGGCTTTGCTGTTTTGCTGAGCCTTGCGTATTTGTGAAAAGCAAAGAAGCTGTTCTTAACCAGAGGAGTGTCCTTACAAAAGCTAAAAACAGGACAGAGAGCGAACATTGCCGTTTGGCTGATCCTTGTCCAATTGTGAAAACCAAAAAAAGCTGTCTTTAACCAGCCTTAGGTGCTTCACCATGGAGCCATTGGGCGGGGGTGCTAAGTAGCAGCTATTGTTATGCCCAATTAAAAGTACCGGACCATGACAAGTGAGAACCGTGCAGGGAGGTTGCATCGGACAGCAAACAGGTGGTGCTCATCGCTTCTCGGCCTTTTGGCTAAGATCAAGTGTAGTATCTGTTCTTATCAGTTTAATATCTGATATGTCCTCTATCAGGGGACAACATATTAAATGGATTTTTAGCAACGGGAGTTGAAAAAGGGGCTTGCTCCATTCTCTCCACGCATCGACCCGGTATTGCACCGCCGCCGGGAACGGTGCACCTTCGATCTGTCTTGTGCAAAATCAAGTGACAATCCACTCTAAGTTGCCTGTGGCTCAATTAGTCAACAGACCAAAAGAGACACGCGTCACAGTGGCCTGGGGGACTTCATGGCCAGGAGTTGGGGCAAAAACGGCTCGGTTTTATTGAATGATTTGTGAAAACTCATTGGGCTCCTGGTAGCAAAACGTTGTTATAATACATGACAACTGGGTTAAAATGCAGCAGCGAATGAACAGCAAGATGAAGCCTCACAAAAGTGCAGCGACATTTGCACTACTGATTAGCAGAAAAAAACGGATGGAGAGAAAATATTGGCCCTGAGACAATGTGGGAATGGGTGTGGCCTTGGATTTGGAAAGCGGCACACCAAGTGAGTCTTACCGTGAGGGTTTGGACTGGGACGAATAGGGCTTCCGGCTGCTCTCGAGTAGAGGGCTGTACTTACTCTGGTTTCTCTTCATAACGCACAAGTCTTTCGCCTTTTACTAAAGACTTCCGTGGAGAGTAACACCAATGAGTTGAAACTATTTTTGGTAGGCTTTGCTGTTTTGCTGAGCCTTGCGTATTTGTGAAAAGCAAAGAAGCTGTTCTTAACCAGAGGAGTGTCCTTACAAAAGCTAAAAACAGGACAGAGAGCGAACATTGCCGTTTGGCTGATCCTTGTCCAATTGTGAAAACCAAAAAAAGCTGTCTTTAACCAGCCTTAGGTGCTTCACCATGGAGCCATTGGGCGGGGGTGCTAAGTAGCAGCTATTGTTATGCCCAATTAAAAGTACCGGACCATGACAAGTGAGAACCGTGCAGGGAGGTTGCATCGGACAGCAAACAGGTGGTGCTCATCGCTTCTCGGCCTTTTGGCTAAGATCAAGTGTAGTATCTGTTCTTATCAGTTTAATATCTGATATGTCCTCTATCAGGGGACAACATATTAAATGGATTTTTAGCAACGGGAGTTGAAAAAGGGGCTTGCTCCATTCTCTCCACGCATCGACCCGGTATTGCACCGCCGCCGGGAACGGTGCACCTTCGATCTGTCTTGTGCAAAACCAAATAACAATCCACTCTAAGTTGCCGGTGGCTCAATTAGTCACCAGACCAAAAGAGACACGCGTCACAGTGGCCTGTCGGACTTCATGGCCAGGAGTTGTGGCAAAAAACGGCTCGGTTTATGATCTGTGAAACCTCATTGGGCTCCAGGTATCAAAACGTCGTTATAATACTATAAGACATGACTACTGGATTAAAATGCAGCAGCGTATGAACAGCAAGATGAAGCCTCACATGGAAAGCAGCACACCAAGTGAGGCTTACCGCGAGGGTTTGGACTGGGACGAATACGGTTTCCGGCTGCTGTCGAGTAGAGGGCTTTACTTACTCTGGTTTCTCTTCGTAGCACACAAGTCTTTCGCCTTTTCCTAAAGACTTCCATGGAGAGGAACACCAATTAGTTGAAACTATTTTTGGTGGGCTCTGCTGTTTGGCTGAGCCTTGTGCACTTGTGAAAAGCAAGTAAGCCGTCCTTAACTATGTTCTTACAGAAGCTGAAAAAGCAGGACAGAGAGGGAGTATTGCCTGGCAGTTTAAACAAATTGAAAGAAGACATGCATATCTTGGCGGAAAAGACCTCACCCCTTGCTATTGTGACATTTGGGAGTACTTACTTCTACAGAATGTGGACCTCCAGCTTGCACCGCTGTGAAGGTGTGAGTCTGACAGCAAGGGGTTTAAAGCGTAGGCAGCTCCTGATGTTCAATGTGCTTGCTCAGGCAGCACATATGACAAAATTGGAACGATACAGAGAAGATTAGCATGGCCCCTGCGAAAGGATGACACGCAAATTCGTGAAGCGTTACCACATTTTTGATCCGCAGGTGTTGCCCCGAGCTGTTAAGTACAGGAAACTCTGCACTAAAGACTCACAGGAAAGGTCATGTGGATCGAAGCTTCCTGTGTGGTGACCAGAGTTCTTGCTGGCTACAAGCCACTGTAAATAATCTAGCCAAGGCAGTTGATGGCTGAGCCGAATTCCAAACTACACATTTACCCAAACAAAAGTCAAAATCTACAGTCCCGAGCTGACCTGTTAACACCGACCAGGTCGCCGGCACCCCGGTGGTGTTAACAGACATGGTCTCACATGTTAACCTGTCAATCATGGCAGTTGTATACCCGGGGAGGTGAGCCCCTTTCTGGGAGGCGATGGGTGGCTCCCCAGGGGTGGGAGTTGTGAAGCCGATTTCACAGTGTCACCTAACACAGCTGGCATTGTAAAGTTGCTTTCGCAATGTCACCTAGCAAAGCTGGCATTGTAAAGCCAGCTTCACATTGTAAAGCCAGCTTCACAATGAATGGACTTTTGACACTTTGAAATTAGCCATTGGATGCTGCTCCATTCGCACCGTATGTGGCGCATTTGCAATCAAATCCAACAGCTAGATTCAAGTGTGAAAATGTGCTGCATTGTAAAGCCATCATGGCAATGTCAGTGAAACGGTATACCAGGGGCACGGACATCTTGGTTGCGGGGTTTTGTATTTTCACAGGTGGGGGCTTAAGTGTGGGTGCCCAGGTTCGACCGGAGGTCAAGGTGCCCAAAGGTGGGCCCTTTTTCCTGAATGTATACCCGGGGAGGTGAGCCCCTTTCTGGGGGGGGGCGACGGGTGGCTCCCCAGGGATGGGCATTGTAAAGCCGATTTTACAATGTCACCCAGCACAGCTGGCATTGTAAATGCAGGGTTAGGGCTACCCTTTAGCCATTGTGAATGGCAACAGCCACTGCCCATTCACTATACAAATGTTTGGACGTTTGTATATAAAACCCTCTGTGTGCACGTTGTCTTCTGTGATGGTGCAAAGTTTTGACCATGGTGTTTTTTCAGCATAGTCTGATAGAGGACATTCTGGCTAAAACGGGCATGTAAAATACTTTTCATTTTGAATCTTTAATTGCTGAGATATGGGCAATTATCTCTGGTTTCTCTTCATAACGCACAAGTCTTTCGCCTTTTACTAAAGACTTCCGTGGAGAGTAACACCAATGAGTTGAAACTATTTTTGGTAGGCTTTGCTGTTTTGCTGAGCCTTGCGTATTTGTGAAAAGCAAAGAAGCTGTTCTTAACCAGAGGAGTGTCCTTACAAAAGCTAAAAACAGGACAGAGAGCGAACATTGCCGTTTGGCTGATCCTTGTCCAATTGTGAAAACCAAAAAAAGCTGTCTTTAACCAGCCTTAGGTGCTTCACCATGGAGCCATTGGGCGGGGGTGCTAAGTAGCAGCTATTGTTATGCCAAATTAAAAGTACCGGACCATGACAAGTGAGAACCGTGCAGGGAGGTTGCATCGGACAGCAAACAGGTGGTGCTCATCGCTTCTCGGCCTTTTGGCTAAGATCAAGTGTAGTATCTGTTCTTATCAGTTTAATATCTGATATGTCCTCTATCAGGGGACAACATATTAAATGGATTTTTAGCAACGGGAGTTGAAAAAGGGGCTTGCTCCATTCTCTCCACGCATCGACCCGGTATTGCACCGCCGCCGGGAACGGTGCACCTTCGATCTGTCTTGTGCAAAACCAAATAACAATCCACAGCTGGCATTGTAAAGTTGCTTTCGCAATGTCACCTAGCAAAGCTGGCATTGTAAAGCCAGCTTCACATTGTAAAGCCAGCTTCACAATGAATGGACTTTTGACACTTTGAAATTAGCCATTGGATGCTGCTCCATTCGCACCGTATGTGGCGCATTTGCAATCAAATCCAACAGCTAGATTCAAGTGTGAAAATGTGCTGCATTGTAAAGCCATCATGGCAATGTCAGTGAAACGGTATACCAGGGGCACGGACATCTTGGTTGCGGGGTTTTGTATTTTCACAGGTGGGGGCTTAAGTGTGGGTGCCCAGGTTCGACCGGAGGTCAAGGTGCCCAAAGGTGGGCCCTTTTTCCTGAATGTATACCCGGGGAGGTGAGCCCCTTTCTGGGGGGGGGCGACGGGTGGCTCCCCAGGGATGGGCATTGTAAAGCCGATTTTACAATGTCACCCAGCACAGCTGGCATTGTAAATGCAGGGTTAGGGCTACCCTTTAGCCATTGTGAATGGCAACAGCCACTGCCCATTCACTATACAAATGTTTGGACGTTTGTATATAAAACCCTCTGTGTGCACGTTGTCTTCTGTGATGGTGCAAAGTTTTGACCATGGTGTTTTTTCAGCATAGTCTGATAGAGGACATTCTGGCTAAAACGGGCATGTAAAATACTTTTCATTTTGAATCTTTAATTGCTGAGATATGGGCAATTATCTCCCAAAATTCCAAAGCGATGGGAAACGATTGACCTTTTGTGCTGTATCTTTCGATGATGGGCTTTCCTAGGGTAGCACCCACTTGTCTCTAGGACCTTCCGGTTCTGAGCTACGTCCCTTTTTTTGTACTCAAAACGTCTCTATCTCCTGAACGGAAGGTCGTAGAGACTCTGCATGTGTGGCTGTGGCTGTGTCTGTCTGTGTGTGCGTGTGTGTGTGTGTGTGTGTGTGTGTGTGTGTGTGTGTGTGTGTGTGTGTGTGTGTGTGTGTGTGTGAGTGAGTGAGTGAGTGTGTGTATGTGTTTGTGTGTGTGTCTGTATATGTTCGTTTCTGGGTTAAGGTTAGGGCAGTTCGGATCCCATAGGCCTCCCCACTCATCCATTGACAGCACAGTTAAAGTGGAGGCCAATGGTGATGCACGGGCCATCCAGCCTTAGGTGCTTCACCATGGAGCGCTTGGGCGGGGGTGCTAAGTAGCAACTATTGTTATGCCCAATTAAAAGTACTGGACCATGACAAATGAGAACCGTGCAGGGAGGTTGCATCGGACAGCAAACAGGTGGTGCTCATCGCTTCTCGGCCTTTTGGCTAAGATCAAGTGTAGTATCTGTTCTTATCAGTTTAATATCTGATATGTCCTCTATCAGGGGACAACATATTAAATGGATTTTTAGCAATGGGAGTTGAAAAAGGGGCTTGCTCCATTCTCTCCACGCATCGACCCGGTATTGCACCGCCGCCGGGAACGGTGCACCTTCGATCTGTCTTGTGCAAAATCAAGTGACAATCCACTCTAAGTTGCCTGTGGCTCAATTAGTCAACAGACCAAAAGAGACACGCGTCACAGTGGCCTGGGGGACTTCATGGCCAGGAGTTGGGGCAAAAACGGCTCGGTTTTATTGAATGATTTGTGAAAACTCATTGGGCTCCTGGTAGCAAAACGTTGTTATAATACATGACAACTGGGTTAAAATGCAGCAGCGAATGAACAGCAAGATGAAGCCTCACAAAAGTGCAGCGACATTTGCACTACTGATTAGCAGAAAAAAACGGATGGAGAGAAAATATTGGCCCTGAGACAATGTGGGAATGGGTGTGGCCTTGGATTTGGAAAGCGGCACACCAAGTGAGTCTTACCGTGAGGGTTTGGACTGGGACGAATAGGGCTTCCGGCTGCTCTCGAGTAGAGGGCTGTACTTACTCTGGTTTCTCTTCATAACGCACAAGTCTTTCGCCTTTTACTAAAGACTTCCGTGGAGAGTAACACCAATGAGTTGAAACTATTTTTGGTAGGCTTTGCTGTTTTGCTGAGCCTTGCGTATTTGTGAAAAGCAAAGAAGCTGTTCTTAACCAGAGGAGTGTCCTTACAAAAGCTAAAAACAGGACAGAGAGCGAACATTGCCGTTTGGCTGATCCTTGTCCAATTGTGAAAACCAAAAAAAGCTGTCTTTAACCAGCCTTAGGTGCTTCACCATGGAGCCATTGGGCGGGGGTGCTAAGTAGCAGCTATTGTTATGCCCAATTAAAAGTACCGGACCATGACAAGTGAGAACCGTGCAGGGAGGTTGCATCGGACAGCAAACAGGTGGTGCTCATCGCTTCTCGGCCTTTTGGCTAAGATCAAGTGTAGTATCTGTTCTTATCAGTTTAATATCTGATATGTCCTCTATCAGGGGACAACATATTAAATGGATTTTTAGCAACGGGAGTTGAAAAAGGGGCTTGCTCCATTCTCTCCACGCATCGACCCGGTATTGCACCGCCGCCGGGAACGGTGCACCTTCGATCTGTCTTGTGCAAAATCAAGTGACAATCCACTCTAAGTTGCCTGTGGCTCAATTAGTCAACAGACCAAAAGAGACACGCGTCACAGTGGCCTGGGGGACTTCATGGCCAGGAGTTGGGGCAAAAACGGCTCGGTTTTATTGAATGATTTGTGAAAACTCATTGGGCTCCTGGTAGCAAAACGTTGTTATAATACATGACAACTGGGTTAAAATGCAGCAGCGAATGAACAGCAAGATGAAGCCTCACAAAAGTGCAGCGACATTTGCACTACTGATTAGCAGAAAAAAACGGATGGAGAGAAAATATTGGCCCTGAGACAATGTGGGAATGGGTGTGGCCTTGGATTTGGAAAGCGGCACACCAAGTGAGTCTTACCGTGAGGGTTTGGACTGGGACGAATAGGGCTTCCGGCTGCTCTCGAGTAGAGGGCTGTACTTACTCTGGTTTCTCTTCATAACGCACAAGTCTTTCGCCTTTTACTAAAGACTTCCGTGGAGAGTAACACCAATGAGTTGAAACTATTTTTGGTAGGCTTTGCTGTTTTGCTGAGCCTTGCGTATTTGTGAAAAGCAAAGAAGCTGTTCTTAACCAGAGGAGTGTCCTTACAAAAGCTAAAAACAGGACAGAGAGCGAACATTGCCGTTTGGCTGATCCTTGTCCAATTGTGAAAACCAAAAAAAGCTGTCTTTAACCAGCCTTAGGTGCTTCACCATGGAGCCATTGGGCGGGGGTGCTAAGTAGCAGCTATTGTTATGCCCAATTAAAAGTACCGGACCATGACAAGTGAGAACCGTGCAGGGAGGTTGCATCGGACAGCAAACAGGTGGTGCTCATTGCTTCTCGGCCTTTTGGCTAAGATCAAGTGTAGTATCTGTTCTTATCAGTTTAATATCTGATATGTCCTCTATCAGGGGACAACATATTAAATGGATTTTTAGCAACGGGAGTTGAAAAAGGGGCTTGCTCCATTCTCTCCACGCATCGACCCGGTATTGCACCGCCGCCGGGAACGGTGCACCTTCGATCTGTCTTGTGCAAAACCAAATAACAATCCACTCTAAGTTGCCGGTGGCTCAATTAGTCACCAGACCAAAAGAGACACGCGTCACAGTGGCCTGTCGGACTTCATGGCCAGGAGTTGTGGCAAAAAACGGCTCGGTTTATGATCTGTGAAACCTCATTGGGCTCCAGGTATCAAAACGTCGTTATAATACTATAAGACATGACTACTGGATTAAAATGCAGCAGCGTATGAACAGCAAGATGAAGCCTCACATGGAAAGCAGCACACCAAGTGAGGCTTACCGCGAGGGTTTGGACTGGGACGAATACGGTTTCCGGCTGCTGTCGAGTAGAGGGCTTTACTTACTCTGGTTTCTCTTCGTAGCACACAAGTCTTTCGCCTTTTCCTAAAGACTTCCATGGAGAGGAACACCAATTAGTTGAAACTATTTTTGGTGGGCTCTGCTGTTTGGCTGAGCCTTGTGCACTTGTGAAAAGCAAGTAAGCCGTCCTTAACTATGTTCTTACAGAAGCTGAAAAAGCAGGACAGAGAGGGAGTATTGCCTGGCAGTTTAAACAAATTGAAAGAAGACATGCATATCTTGGCGGAAAAGACCTCACCCCTTGCTATTGTGACATTTGGGAGTACTTACTTCTACAGAATGTGGACCTCCAGCTTGCACCGCTGTGAAGGTGTGAGTCTGACAGCAAGGGGTTTAAAGCGTAGGCAGCTCCTGATGTTCAATGTGCTTGCTCAGGCAGCACATATGACAAAATTGGAACGATACAGAGAAGATTAGCATGGCCCCTGCGAAAGGATGACACGCAAATTCGTGAAGCGTTACCACATTTTTGATCCGCAGGTGTTGCCCCGAGCTGTTAAGTACAGGAAACTCTGCACTAAAGACTCACAGGAAAGGTCATGTGGATCGAAGCTTCCTGTGTGGTGACCAGAGTTCTTGCTGGCTACAAGCCACTGTAAATAATCTAGCCAAGGCAGTTGATGGCTGAGCCGAATTCCAAACTACACATTTACCCAAACAAAAGTCAAAATCTACAGTCCCGAGCTGACCTGTTAACACCGACCAGGTCGCCGGCACCCCGGTGGTGTTAACAGACATGGTCTCACATGTTAACCTGTCAATCATGGCAGTTGTATACCCGGGGAGGTGAGCCCCTTTCTGGGAGGCGATGGGTGGCTCCCCAGGGGTGGGAGTTGTGAAGCCGATTTCACAGTGTCACCTAACACAGCTGGCATTGTAAAGTTGCTTTCGCAATGTCACCTAGCAAAGCTGGCATTGTAAAGCCAGCTTCACATTGTAAAGCCAGCTTCACAATGAATGGACTTTTGACACTTTGAAATTAGCCATTGGATGCTGCTCCATTCGCACCGTATGTGGCGCATTTGCAATCAAATCCAACAGCTAGATTCAAGTGTGAAAATGTGCTGCATTGTAAAGCCATCATGGCAATGTCAGTGAAACGGTATACCAGGGGCACGGACATCTTGGTTGCGGGGTTTTGTATTTTCACAGGTGGGGGCTTAAGTGTGGGTGCCCAGGTTCGACCGGAGGTCAAGGTGCCCAAAGGTGGGCCCTTTTTCCTGAATGTATACCCGGGGAGGTGAGCCCCTTTCTGGGGGGGGGCGACGGGTGGCTCCCCAGGGATGGGCATTGTAAAGCCGATTTTACAATGTCACCCAGCACAGCTGGCATTGTAAATGCAGGGTTAGGGCTACCCTTTAGCCATTGTGAATGGCAACAGCCACTGCCCATTCACTATACAAATGTTTGGACGTTTGTATATAAAACCCTCTGTGTGCACGTTGTCTTCTGTGATGGTGCAAAGTTTTGACCATGGTGTTTTTTCAGCATAGTCTGATAGAGGACATTCTGGCTAAAACGGGCATGTAAAATACTTTTCATTTTGAATCTTTAATTGCTGAGATATGGGCAATTATCTCCCAAAATTCCAAAGCGATGGGAAACGATTGACCTTTTGTGCTGTATCTTTCGATGATGGGCTTTCCTAGGGTAGCACCCACTTGTCTCTAGGACCTTCCGGTTCTGAGCTACGTCCCTTTTTTTGTACTCAAAACGTCTCTATCTCCTGAACGGAAGGTCGTAGAGACTCTGCATGTGTGGCTGTGGCTGTGTCTGTCTGTGTGTGCGTGTGTGTGTGTGTGTGTGTGTGTGTGTGTGTGTGTGTGTGTGTGTGTGTGTGTGTGTGTGTGTGTGTGAGTGAGTGAGTGAGTGTGTGTATGTGTTTGTGTGTGTGTCTGTATATGTTCGTTTCTGGGTTAAGGTTAGGGCAGTTCGGATCCCATAGGCCTCCCCACTCATCCATTGACAGCACAGTTAAAGTGGAGGCCAATGGTGATGCACGGGCCATCCAGCCTTAGGTGCTTCACCATGGAGCGCTTGGGCGGGGGTGCTAAGTAGCAACTATTGTTATGCCCAATTAAAAGTACTGGACCATGACAAATGAGAACCGTGCAGGGAGGTTGCATCGGACAGCAAACAGGTGGTGCTCATCGCTTCTCGGCCTTTTGGCTAAGATCAAGTGTAGTATCTGTTCTTATCAGTTTAATATCTGATATGTCCTCTATCAGGGGACAACATATTAAATGGATTTTTAGCAATGGGAGTTGAAAAAGGGGCTTGCTCCATTCTCTCCACGCATCGACCCGGTATTGCACCGCCGCCGGGAACGGTGCACCTTCGATCTGTCTTGTGCAAAATCAAGTGACAATCCACTCTAAGTTGCCTGTGGCTCAATTAGTCAACAGACCAAAAGAGACACGCGTCACAGTGGCCTGGGGGACTTCATGGCCAGGAGTTGGGGCAAAAACGGCTCGGTTTTATTGAATGATTTGTGAAAACTCATTGGGCTCCTGGTAGCAAAACGTTGTTATAATACATGACAACTGGGTTAAAATGCAGCAGCGAATGAACAGCAAGATGAAGCCTCACAAAAGTGCAGCGACATTTGCACTACTGATTAGCAGAAAAAAACGGATGGAGAGAAAATATTGGCCCTGAGACAATGTGGGAATGGGTGTGGCCTTGGATTTGGAAAGCGGCACACCAAGTGAGTCTTACCGTGAGGGTTTGGACTGGGACGAATAGGGCTTCCGGCTGCTCTCGAGTAGAGGGCTGTACTTACTCTGGTTTCTCTTCATAACGCACAAGTCTTTCGCCTTTTACTAAAGACTTCCGTGGAGAGTAACACCAATGAGTTGAAACTATTTTTGGTAGGCTTTGCTGTTTTGCTGAGCCTTGCGTATTTGTGAAAAGCAAAGAAGCTGTTCTTAACCAGAGGAGTGTCCTTACAAAAGCTAAAAACAGGACAGAGAGCGAACATTGCCGTTTGGCTGATCCTTGTCCAATTGTGAAAACCAAAAAAAGCTGTCTTTAACCAGCCTTAGGTGCTTCACCATGGAGCCATTGGGCGGGGGTGCTAAGTAGCAGCTATTGTTATGCCCAATTAAAAGTACCGGACCATGACAAGTGAGAACCGTGCAGGGAGGTTGCATCGGACAGCAAACAGGTGGTGCTCATCGCTTCTCGGCCTTTTGGCTAAGATCAAGTGTAGTATCTGTTCTTATCAGTTTAATATCTGATATGTCCTCTATCAGGGGACAACATATTAAATGGATTTTTAGCAACGGGAGTTGAAAAAGGGGCTTGCTCCATTCTCTCCACGCATCGACCCGGTATTGCACCGCCGCCGGGAACGGTGCACCTTCGATCTGTCTTGTGCAAAATCAAGTGACAATCCACTCTAAGTTGCCTGTGGCTCAATTAGTCAACAGACCAAAAGAGACACGCGTCACAGTGGCCTGGGGGACTTCATGGCCAGGAGTTGGGGCAAAAACGGCTCGGTTTTATTGAATGATTTGTGAAAACTCATTGGGCTCCTGGTAGCAAAACGTTGTTATAATACATGACAACTGGGTTAAAATGCAGCAGCGAATGAACAGCAAGATGAAGCCTCACAAAAGTGCAGCGACATTTGCACTACTGATTAGCAGAAAAAAACGGATGGAGAGAAAATATTGGCCCTGAGACAATGTGGGAATGGGTGTGGCCTTGGATTTGGAAAGCGGCACACCAAGTGAGTCTTACCGTGAGGGTTTGGACTGGGACGAATAGGGCTTCCGGCTGCTCTCGAGTAGAGGGCTGTACTTACTCTGGTTTCTCTTCATAACGCACAAGTCTTTCGCCTTTTACTAAAGACTTCCGTGGAGAGTAACACCAATGAGTTGAAACTATTTTTGGTAGGCTTTGCTGTTTTGCTGAGCCTTGCGTATTTGTGAAAAGCAAAGAAGCTGTTCTTAACCAGAGGAGTGTCCTTACAAAAGCTAAAAACAGGACAGAGAGCGAACATTGCCGTTTGGCTGATCCTTGTCCAATTGTGAAAACCAAAAAAAGCTGTCTTTAACCAGCCTTAGGTGCTTCACCATGGAGCCATTGGGCGGGGGTGCTAAGTAGCAGCTATTGTTATGCCCAATTAAAAGTACCGGACCATGACAAGTGAGAACCGTGCAGGGAGGTTGCATCGGACAGCAAACAGGTGGTGCTCATTGCTTCTCGGCCTTTTGGCTAAGATCAAGTGTAGTATCTGTTCTTATCAGTTTAATATCTGATATGTCCTCTATCAGGGGACAACATATTAAATGGATTTTTAGCAACGGGAGTTGAAAAAGGGGCTTGCTCCATTCTCTCCACGCATCGACCCGGTATTGCACCGCCGCCGGGAACGGTGCACCTTCGATCTGTCTTGTGCAAAACCAAATAACAATCCACTCTAAGTTGCCGGTGGCTCAATTAGTCACCAGACCAAAAGAGACACGCGTCACAGTGGCCTGTCGGACTTCATGGCCAGGAGTTGTGGCAAAAAACGGCTCGGTTTATGATCTGTGAAACCTCATTGGGCTCCAGGTATCAAAACGTCGTTATAATACTATAAGACATGACTACTGGATTAAAATGCAGCAGCGTATGAACAGCAAGATGAAGCCTCACATGGAAAGCAGCACACCAAGTGAGGCTTACCGCGAGGGTTTGGACTGGGACGAATACGGTTTCCGGCTGCTGTCGAGTAGAGGGCTTTACTTACTCTGGTTTCTCTTCGTAGCACACAAGTCTTTCGCCTTTTCCTAAAGACTTCCATGGAGAGGAACACCAATTAGTTGAAACTATTTTTGGTGGGCTCTGCTGTTTGGCTGAGCCTTGTGCACTTGTGAAAAGCAAGTAAGCCGTCCTTAACTATGTTCTTACAGAAGCTGAAAAAGCAGGACAGAGAGGGAGTATTGCCTGGCAGTTTAAACAAATTGAAAGAAGACATGCATATCTTGGCGGAAAAGACCTCACCCCTTGCTATTGTGACATTTGGGAGTACTTACTTCTACAGAATGTGGACCTCCAGCTTGCACCGCTGTGAAGGTGTGAGTCTGACAGCAAGGGGTTTAAAGCGTAGGCAGCTCCTGATGTTCAATGTGCTTGCTCAGGCAGCACATATGACAAAATTGGAACGATACAGAGAAGATTAGCATGGCCCCTGCGAAAGGATGACACGCAAATTCGTGAAGCGTTACCACATTTTTGATCCGCAGGTGTTGCCCCGAGCTGTTAAGTACAGGAAACTCTGCACTAAAGACTCACAGGAAAGGTCATGTGGATCGAAGCTTCCTGTGTGGTGACCAGAGTTCTTGCTGGCTACAAGCCACTGTAAATAATCTAGCCAAGGCAGTTGATGGCTGAGCCGAATTCCAAACTACACATTTACCCAAACAAAAGTCAAAATCTACAGTCCCGAGCTGACCTGTTAACACCGACCAGGTCGCCGGCACCCCGGTGGTGTTAACAGACATGGTCTCACATGTTAACCTGTCAATCATGGCAGTTGTATACCCGGGGAGGTGAGCCCCTTTCTGGGAGGCGATGGGTGGCTCCCCAGGGGTGGGAGTTGTGAAGCCGATTTCACAGTGTCACCTAACACAGCTGGCATTGTAAAGTTGCTTTCGCAATGTCACCTAGCAAAGCTGGCATTGTAAAGCCAGCTTCACATTGTAAAGCCAGCTTCACAATGAATGGACTTTTGACACTTTGAAATTAGCCATTGGATGCTGCTCCATTCGCACCGTATGTGGCGCATTTGCAATCAAATCCAACAGCTAGATTCAAGTGTGAAAATGTGCTGCATTGTAAAGCCATCATGGCAATGTCAGTGAAACGGTATACCAGGGGCACGGACATCTTGGTTGCGGGGTTTTGTATTTTCACAGGTGGGGGCTTAAGTGTGGGTGCCCAGGTTCGACCGGAGGTCAAGGTGCCCAAAGGTGGGCCCTTTTTCCTGAATGTATACCCGGGGAGGTGAGCCCCTTTCTGGGGGGGGGCGACGGGTGGCTCCCCAGGGATGGGCATTGTAAAGCCGATTTTACAATGTCACCCAGCACAGCTGGCATTGTAAATGCAGGGTTAGGGCTACCCTTTAGCCATTGTGAATGGCAACAGCCACTGCCCATTCACTATACAAATGTTTGGACGTTTGTATATAAAACCCTCTGTGTGCACGTTGTCTTCTGTGATGGTGCAAAGTTTTGACCATGGTGTTTTTTCAGCATAGTCTGATAGAGGACATTCTGGCTAAAACGGGCATGTAAAATACTTTTCATTTTGAATCTTTAATTGCTGAGATATGGGCAATTATCTCCCAAAATTCCAAAGCGATGGGAAACGATTGACCTTTTGTGCTGTATCTTTCGATGATGGGCTTTCCTAGGGTAGCACCCACTTGTCTCTAGGACCTTCCGGTTCTGAGCTACGTCCCTTTTTTTGTACTCAAAACGTCTCTATCTCCTGAACGGAAGGTCGTAGAGACTCTGCATGTGTGGCTGTGGCTGTGTCTGTCTGTGTGTGCGTGTGTGTGTGTGTGTGTGTGTGTGTGTGTGTGTGTGTGTGTGTGTGTGTGTGTGTGAGTGAGTGAGTGAGTGTGTGTATGTGTTTGTGTGTGTGTCTGTATATGTTCGTTTCTGGGTTAAGGTTAGGGCAGTTCGGATCCCATAGGCCTCCCCACTCATCCATTGACAGCACAGTTAAAGTGGAGGCCAATGGTGATGCACGGGCCATCCAGCCTTAGGTGCTTCACCATGGAGCGCTTGGGCGGGGGTGCTAAGTAGCAACTATTGTTATGCCCAATTAAAAGTACTGGACCATGACAAATGAGAACCGTGCAGGGAGGTTGCATCGGACAGCAAACAGGTGGTGCTCATCGCTTCTCGGCCTTTTGGCTAAGATCAAGTGTAGTATCTGTTCTTATCAGTTTAATATCTGATATGTCCTCTATCAGGGGACAACATATTAAATGGATTTTTAGCAATGGGAGTTGAAAAAGGGGCTTGCTCCATTCTCTCCACGCATCGACCCGGTATTGCACCGCCGCCGGGAACGGTGCACCTTCGATCTGTCTTGTGCAAAATCAAGTGACAATCCACTCTAAGTTGCCTGTGGCTCAATTAGTCAACAGACCAAAAGAGACACGCGTCACAGTGGCCTGGGGGACTTCATGGCCAGGAGTTGGGGCAAAAACGGCTCGGTTTTATTGAATGATTTGTGAAAACTCATTGGGCTCCTGGTAGCAAAACGTTGTTATAATACATGACAACTGGGTTAAAATGCAGCAGCGAATGAACAGCAAGATGAAGCCTCACAAAAGTGCAGCGACATTTGCACTACTGATTAGCAGAAAAAAACGGATGGAGAGAAAATATTGGCCCTGAGACAATGTGGGAATGGGTGTGGCCTTGGATTTGGAAAGCGGCACACCAAGTGAGTCTTACCGTGAGGGTTTGGACTGGGACGAATAGGGCTTCCGGCTGCTCTCGAGTAGAGGGCTGTACTTACTCTGGTTTCTCTTCATAACGCACAAGTCTTTCGCCTTTTACTAAAGACTTCCGTGGAGAGTAACACCAATGAGTTGAAACTATTTTTGGTAGGCTTTGCTGTTTTGCTGAGCCTTGCGTATTTGTGAAAAGCAAAGAAGCTGTTCTTAACCAGAGGAGTGTCCTTACAAAAGCTAAAAACAGGACAGAGAGCGAACATTGCCGTTTGGCTGATCCTTGTCCAATTGTGAAAACCAAAAAAAGCTGTCTTTAACCAGCCTTAGGTGCTTCACCATGGAGCCATTGGGCGGGGGTGCTAAGTAGCAGCTATTGTTATGCCCAATTAAAAGTACCGGACCATGACAAGTGAGAACCGTGCAGGGAGGTTGCATCGGACAGCAAACAGGTGGTGCTCATCGCTTCTCGGCCTTTTGGCTAAGATCAAGTGTAGTATCTGTTCTTATCAGTTTAATATCTGATATGTCCTCTATCAGGGGACAACATATTAAATGGATTTTTAGCAACGGGAGTTGAAAAAGGGGCTTGCTCCATTCTCTCCACGCATCGACCCGGTATTGCACCGCCGCCGGGAACGGTGCACCTTCGATCTGTCTTGTGCAAAATCAAGTGACAATCCACTCTAAGTTGCCTGTGGCTCAATTAGTCAACAGACCAAAAGAGACACGCGTCACAGTGGCCTGGGGGACTTCATGGCCAGGAGTTGGGGCAAAAACGGCTCGGTTTTATTGAATGATTTGTGAAAACTCATTGGGCTCCTGGTAGCAAAACGTTGTTATAATACATGACAACTGGGTTAAAATGCAGCAGCGAATGAACAGCAAGATGAAGCCTCACAAAAGTGCAGCGACATTTGCACTACTGATTAGCAGAAAAAAACGGATGGAGAGAAAATATTGGCCCTGAGACAATGTGGGAATGGGTGTGGCCTTGGATTTGGAAAGCGGCACACCAAGTGAGTCTTACCGTGAGGGTTTGGACTGGGACGAATAGGGCTTCCGGCTGCTCTCGAGTAGAGGGCTGTACTTACTCTGGTTTCTCTTCATAACGCACAAGTCTTTCGCCTTTTACTAAAGACTTCCGTGGAGAGTAACACCAATGAGTTGAAACTATTTTTGGTAGGCTTTGCTGTTTTGCTGAGCCTTGCGTATTTGTGAAAAGCAAAGAAGCTGTTCTTAACCAGAGGAGTGTCCTTACAAAAGCTAAAAACAGGACAGAGAGCGAACATTGCCGTTTGGCTGATCCTTGTCCAATTGTGAAAACCAAAAAAAGCTGTCTTTAACCAGCCTTAGGTGCTTCACCATGGAGCCATTGGGCGGGGGTGCTAAGTAGCAGCTATTGTTATGCCCAATTAAAAGTACCGGACCATGACAAGTGAGAACCGTGCAGGGAGGTTGCATCGGACAGCAAACAGGTGGTGCTCATCGCTTCTCGGCCTTTTGGCTAAGATCAAGTGTAGTATCTGTTCTTATCAGTTTAATATCTGATATGTCCTCTATCAGGGGACAACATATTAAATGGATTTTTAGCAACGGGAGTTGAAAAAGGGGCTTGCTCCATTCTCTCCACGCATCGACCCGGTATTGCACCGCCGCCGGGAACGGTGCACCTTCGATCTGTCTTGTGCAAAACCAAATAACAATCCACTCTAAGTTGCCGGTGGCTCAATTAGTCACCAGACCAAAAGAGACACGCGTCACAGTGGCCTGTCGGACTTCATGGCCAGGAGTTGTGGCAAAAAACGGCTCGGTTTATGATCTGTGAAACCTCATTGGGCTCCAGGTATCAAAACGTCGTTATAATACTATAAGACATGACTACTGGATTAAAATGCAGCAGCGTATGAACAGCAAGATGAAGCCTCACATGGAAAGCAGCACACCAAGTGAGGCTTACCGCGAGGGTTTGGACTGGGACGAATACGGTTTCCGGCTGCTGTCGAGTAGAGGGCTTTACTTACTCTGGTTTCTCTTCGTAGCACACAAGTCTTTCGCCTTTTCCTAAAGACTTCCATGGAGAGGAACACCAATTAGTTGAAACTATTTTTGGTGGGCTCTGCTGTTTGGCTGAGCCTTGTGCACTTGTGAAAAGCAAGTAAGCCGTCCTTAACTATGTTCTTACAGAAGCTGAAAAAGCAGGACAGAGAGGGAGTATTGCCTGGCAGTTTAAACAAATTGAAAGAAGACATGCATATCTTGGCGGAAAAGACCTCACCCCTTGCTATTGTGACATTTGGGAGTACTTACTTCTACAGAATGTGGACCTCCAGCTTGCACCGCTGTGAAGGTGTGAGTCTGACAGCAAGGGGTTTAAAGCGTAGGCAGCTCCTGATGTTCAATGTGCTTGCTCAGGCAGCACATATGACAAAATTGGAACGATACAGAGAAGATTAGCATGGCCCCTGCGAAAGGATGACACGCAAATTCGTGAAGCGTTACCACATTTTTGATCCGCAGGTGTTGCCCCGAGCTGTTAAGTACAGGAAACTCTGCACTAAAGACTCACAGGAAAGGTCATGTGGATCGAAGCTTCCTGTGTGGTGACCAGAGTTCTTGCTGGCTACAAGCCACTGTAAATAATCTAGCCAAGGCAGTTGATGGCTGAGCCGAATTCCAAACTACACATTTACCCAAACAAAAGTCAAAATCTACAGTCCCGAGCTGACCTGTTAACACCGACCAGGTCGCCGGCACCCCGGTGGTGTTAACAGACATGGTCTCACATGTTAACCTGTCAATCATGGCAGTTGTATACCCGGGGAGGTGAGCCCCTTTCTGGGAGGCGATGGGTGGCTCCCCAGGGGTGGGAGTTGTGAAGCCGATTTCACAGTGTCACCTAACACAGCTGGCATTGTAAAGTTGCTTTCGCAATGTCACCTAGCAAAGCTGGCATTGTAAAGCCAGCTTCACATTGTAAAGCCAGCTTCACAATGAATGGACTTTTGACACTTTGAAATTAGCCATTGGATGCTGCTCCATTCGCACCGTATGTGGCGCATTTGCAATCAAATCCAACAGCTAGATTCAAGTGTGAAAATGTGCTGCATTGTAAAGCCATCATGGCAATGTCAGTGAAACGGTATACCAGGGGCACGGACATCTTGGTTGCGGGGTTTTGTATTTTCACAGGTGGGGGCTTAAGTGTGGGTGCCCAGGTTCGACCGGAGGTCAAGGTGCCCAAAGGTGGGCCCTTTTTCCTGAATGTATACCCGGGGAGGTGAGCCCCTTTCTGGGGGGGGGCGACGGGTGGCTCCCCAGGGATGGGCATTGTAAAGCCGATTTTACAATGTCACCCAGCACAGCTGGCATTGTAAATGCAGGGTTAGGGCTACCCTTTAGCCATTGTGAATGGCAACAGCCACTGCCCATTCACTATACAAATGTTTGGACGTTTGTATATAAAACCCTCTGTGTGCACGTTGTCTTCTGTGATGGTGCAAAGTTTTGACCATGGTGTTTTTTCAGCATAGTCTGATAGAGGACATTCTGGCTAAAACGGGCATGTAAAATACTTTTCATTTTGAATCTTTAATTGCTGAGATATGGGCAATTATCTCCCAAAATTCCAAAGCGATGGGAAACGATTGACCTTTTGTGCTGTATCTTTCGATGATGGGCTTTCCTAGGGTAGCACCCACTTGTCTCTAGGACCTTCCGGTTCTGAGCTACGTCCCTTTTTTTGTACTCAAAACGTCTCTATCTCCTGAACGGAAGGTCGTAGAGACTCTGCATGTGTGGCTGTGGCTGTGTCTGTCTGTGTGTGCGTGTGTGTGTGTGTGTGTGTGTGTGTGTGTGTGTGTGTGTGTGTGTGTGTGTGTGTGTGTGAGTGAGTGAGTGAGTGTGTGTATGTGTTTGTGTGTGTGTCTGTATATGTTCGTTTCTGGGTTAAGGTTAGGGCAGTTCGGATCCCATAGGCCTCCCCACTCATCCATTGACAGCACAGTTAAAGTGGAGGCCAATGGTGATGCACGGGCCATCCAGCCTTAGGTGCTTCACCATGGAGCGCTTGGGCGGGGGTGCTAAGTAGCAACTATTGTTATGCCCAATTAAAAGTACTGGACCATGACAAATGAGAACCGTGCAGGGAGGTTGCATCGGACAGCAAACAGGTGGTGCTCATCGCTTCTCGGCCTTTTGGCTAAGATCAAGTGTAGTATCTGTTCTTATCAGTTTAATATCTGATATGTCCTCTATCAGGGGACAACATATTAAATGGATTTTTAGCAATGGGAGTTGAAAAAGGGGCTTGCTCCATTCTCTCCACGCATCGACCCGGTATTGCACCGCCGCCGGGAACGGTGCACCTTCGATCTGTCTTGTGCAAAATCAAGTGACAATCCACTCTAAGTTGCCTGTGGCTCAATTAGTCAACAGACCAAAAGAGACACGCGTCACAGTGGCCTGGGGGACTTCATGGCCAGGAGTTGGGGCAAAAACGGCTCGGTTTTATTGAATGATTTGTGAAAACTCATTGGGCTCCTGGTAGCAAAACGTTGTTATAATACATGACAACTGGGTTAAAATGCAGCAGCGAATGAACAGCAAGATGAAGCCTCACAAAAGTGCAGCGACATTTGCACTACTGATTAGCAGAAAAAAACGGATGGAGAGAAAATATTGGCCCTGAGACAATGTGGGAATGGGTGTGGCCTTGGATTTGGAAAGCGGCACACCAAGTGAGTCTTACCGTGAGGGTTTGGACTGGGACGAATAGGGCTTCCGGCTGCTCTCGAGTAGAGGGCTGTACTTACTCTGGTTTCTCTTCATAACGCACAAGTCTTTCGCCTTTTACTAAAGACTTCCGTGGAGAGTAACACCAATGAGTTGAAACTATTTTTGGTAGGCTTTGCTGTTTTGCTGAGCCTTGCGTATTTGTGAAAAGCAAAGAAGCTGTTCTTAACCAGAGGAGTGTCCTTACAAAAGCTAAAAACAGGACAGAGAGCGAACATTGCCGTTTGGCTGATCCTTGTCCAATTGTGAAAACCAAAAAAAGCTGTCTTTAACCAGCCTTAGGTGCTTCACCATGGAGCCATTGGGCGGGGGTGCTAAGTAGCAGCTATTGTTATGCCCAATTAAAAGTACCGGACCATGACAAGTGAGAACCGTGCAGGGAGGTTGCATCGGACAGCAAACAGGTGGTGCTCATCGCTTCTCGGCCTTTTGGCTAAGATCAAGTGTAGTATCTGTTCTTATCAGTTTAATATCTGATATGTCCTCTATCAGGGGACAACATATTAAATGGATTTTTAGCAACGGGAGTTGAAAAAGGGGCTTGCTCCATTCTCTCCACGCATCGACCCGGTATTGCACCGCCGCCGGGAACGGTGCACCTTCGATCTGTCTTGTGCAAAATCAAGTGACAATCCACTCTAAGTTGCCTGTGGCTCAATTAGTCAACAGACCAAAAGAGACACGCGTCACAGTGGCCTGGGGGACTTCATGGCCAGGAGTTGGGGCAAAAACGGCTCGGTTTTATTGAATGATTTGTGAAAACTCATTGGGCTCCTGGTAGCAAAACGTTGTTATAATACATGACAACTGGGTTAAAATGCAGCAGCGAATGAACAGCAAGATGAAGCCTCACAAAAGTGCAGCGACATTTGCACTACTGATTAGCAGAAAAAAACGGATGGAGAGAAAATATTGGCCCTGAGACAATGTGGGAATGGGTGTGGCCTTGGATTTGGAAAGCGGCACACCAAGTGAGTCTTACCGTGAGGGTTTGGACTGGGACGAATAGGGCTTCCGGCTGCTCTCGAGTAGAGGGCTGTACTTACTCTGGTTTCTCTTCATAACGCACAAGTCTTTCGCCTTTTACTAAAGACTTCCGTGGAGAGTAACACCAATGAGTTGAAACTATTTTTGGTAGGCTTTGCTGTTTTGCTGAGCCTTGCGTATTTGTGAAAAGCAAAGAAGCTGTTCTTAACCAGAGGAGTGTCCTTACAAAAGCTAAAAACAGGACAGAGAGCGAACATTGCCGTTTGGCTGATCCTTGTCCAATTGTGAAAACCAAAAAAAGCTGTCTTTAACCAGCCTTAGGTGCTTCACCATGGAGCCATTGGGCGGGGGTGCTAAGTAGCAGCTATTGTTATGCCCAATTAAAAGTACCGGACCATGACAAGTGAGAACCGTGCAGGGAGGTTGCATCGGACAGCAAACAGGTGGTGCTCATCGCTTCTCGGCCTTTTGGCTAAGATCAAGTGTAGTATCTGTTCTTATCAGTTTAATATCTGATATGTCCTCTATCAGGGGACAACATATTAAATGGATTTTTAGCAACGGGAGTTGAAAAAGGGGCTTGCTCCATTCTCTCCACGCATCGACCCGGTATTGCACCGCCGCCGGGAACGGTGCACCTTCGATCTGTCTTGTGCAAAACCAAATAACAATCCACTCTAAGTTGCCGGTGGCTCAATTAGTCACCAGACCAAAAGAGACACGCGTCACAGTGGCCTGTCGGACTTCATGGCCAGGAGTTGTGGCAAAAAACGGCTCGGTTTATGATCTGTGAAACCTCATTGGGCTCCAGGTATCAAAACGTCGTTATAATACTATAAGACATGACTACTGGATTAAAATGCAGCAGCGTATGAACAGCAAGATGAAGCCTCACATGGAAAGCAGCACACCAAGTGAGGCTTACCGCGAGGGTTTGGACTGGGACGAATACGGTTTCCGGCTGCTGTCGAGTAGAGGGCTTTACTTACTCTGGTTTCTCTTCGTAGCACACAAGTCTTTCGCCTTTTCCTAAAGACTTCCATGGAGAGGAACACCAATTAGTTGAAACTATTTTTGGTGGGCTCTGCTGTTTGGCTGAGCCTTGTGCACTTGTGAAAAGCAAGTAAGCCGTCCTTAACTATGTTCTTACAGAAGCTGAAAAAGCAGGACAGAGAGGGAGTATTGCCTGGCAGTTTAAACAAATTGAAAGAAGACATGCATATCTTGGCGGAAAAGACCTCACCCCTTGCTATTGTGACATTTGGGAGTACTTACTTCTACAGAATGTGGACCTCCAGCTTGCACCGCTGTGAAGGTGTGAGTCTGACAGCAAGGGGTTTAAAGCGTAGGCAGCTCCTGATGTTCAATGTGCTTGCTCAGGCAGCACATATGACAAAATTGGAACGATACAGAGAAGATTAGCATGGCCCCTGCGAAAGGATGACACGCAAATTCGTGAAGCGTTACCACATTTTTGATCCGCAGGTGTTGCCCCGAGCTGTTAAGTACAGGAAACTCTGCACTAAAGACTCACAGGAAAGGTCATGTGGATCGAAGCTTCCTGTGTGGTGACCAGAGTTCTTGCTGGCTACAAGCCACTGTAAATAATCTAGCCAAGGCAGTTGATGGCTGAGCCGAATTCCAAACTACACATTTACCCAAACAAAAGTCAAAATCTACAGTCCCGAGCTGACCTGTTAACACCGACCAGGTCGCCGGCACCCCGGTGGTGTTAACAGACATGGTCTCACATGTTAACCTGTCAATCATGGCAGTTGTATACCCGGGGAGGTGAGCCCCTTTCTGGGAGGCGATGGGTGGCTCCCCAGGGGTGGGAGTTGTGAAGCCGATTTCACAGTGTCACCTAACACAGCTGGCATTGTAAAGTTGCTTTCGCAATGTCACCTAGCAAAGCTGGCATTGTAAAGCCAGCTTCACATTGTAAAGCCAGCTTCACAATGAATGGACTTTTGACACTTTGAAATTAGCCATTGGATGCTGCTCCATTCGCACCGTATGTGGCGCATTTGCAATCAAATCCAACAGCTAGATTCAAGTGTGAAAATGTGCTGCATTGTAAAGCCATCATGGCAATGTCAGTGAAACGGTATACCAGGGGCACGGACATCTTGGTTGCGGGGTTTTGTATTTTCACAGGTGGGGGCTTAAGTGTGGGTGCCCAGGTTCGACCGGAGGTCAAGGTGCCCAAAGGTGGGCCCTTTTTCCTGAATGTATACCCGGGGAGGTGAGCCCCTTTCTGGGGGGGGGGCGACGGGTGGCTCCCCAGGGATGGGCATTGTAAAGCCGATTTTACAATGTCACCCAGCACAGCTGGCATTGTAAATGCAGGGTTAGGGCTACCCTTTAGCCATTGTGAATGGCAACAGCCACTGCCCATTCACTATACAAATGTTTGGACGTTTGTATATAAAACCCTCTGTGTGCACGTTGTCTTCTGTGATGGTGCAAAGTTTTGACCATGGTGTTTTTTCAGCATAGTCTGATAGAGGACATTCTGGCTAAAACGGGCATGTAAAATACTTTTCATTTTGAATCTTTAATTGCTGAGATATGGGCAATTATCTCCCAAAATTCCAAAGCGATGGGAAACGATTGACCTTTTGTGCTGTATCTTTCGATGATGGGCTTTCCTAGGGTAGCACCCACTTGTCTCTAGGACCTTCCGGTTCTGAGCTACGTCCCTTTTTTTGTACTCAAAATGTCTCTATCTCCTGAACGGAAGGTCGTAGAGACTCTGCATGTGTGGCTGTGTCTGTCTGTGTGTGTGTGTGTGTGTGTGTGTGTGTGTGTGTGTGTGTGTGTGTGTGTGTGTGTGTGTGTGTGTGTGTGTGTGTGTGTGTGTGTGTGTGAGTGAGTGAGTGAGTGTGTGTATGTGTTTGTGTGTGTGTCTGTATATGTTCGTTTCTGGGTTAAGGTTAGGGCAGTTCGGATCCCATAGGCCTCCCCACTCATCCATTGACAGCACAGTTAAAGTGGAGGCCAATGGTGATGCACGGGCCATCCAGCCTTAGGTGCTTCACCATGGAGCGCTTGGGCGGGGGTGCTAAGTAGCAACTATTGTTATGCCCAATTAAAAGTACTGGACCATGACAAATGAGAACCGTGCAGGGAGGTTGCATCGGACAGCAAACAGGTGGTGCTCATCGCTTCTCGGCCTTTTGGCTAAGATCAAGTGTAGTATCTGTTCTTATCAGTTTAATATCTGATATGTCCTCTATCAGGGGACAACATATTAAATGGATTTTTAGCAATGGGAGTTGAAAAAGGGGCTTGCTCCATTCTCTCCACGCATCGACCCGGTATTGCACCGCCGCCGGGAACGGTGCACCTTCGATCCGTCTTGTGCAAAATCAAATAACAATCCACTCTAAGTTGCCTGTGGCTCAATTAGTCAACAGACCAAAAGAGACACGCGTCACAGTGGCCTGGGGGACTTCATGGCCAGGAGTTGGGGCAAAAACGGCTCGGTTTTATTGAATGATTTGTGAAAACTCATTGGGCTCCTGGTAGCAAAACGTTGTTATAATACATGACAACTGGGTTAAAATGCAGCAGCGAATGAACAGCAAGATGAAGCCTCACAAAAGTGCAGCGACATTTGCACTACTGATTAGCAGAAAAAAACGGATGGAGAGAAAATATTGGCCCTGAGACAATGTGGGAATGGGTGTGGCCTTGGATTTGGAAAGCGGCACACCAAGTGAGTCTTACCGTGAGGGTTTGGACTGGGACGAATAGGGCTTCCGGCTGCTCTCGAGTAGAGGGCTGTACTTACTCTGGTTTCTCTTCATAACGCACAAGTCTTTCGCCTTTTACTAAAGACTTCCGTGGAGAGTAACACCAATGAGTTGAAACTATTTTTGGTAGGCTTTGCTGTTTTGCTGAGCCTTGCGTATTTGTGAAAAGCAAAGAAGCTGTTCTTAACCAGAGGAGTGTCCTTACAAAAGCTAAAAACAGGACAGAGAGCGAACATTGCCGTTTGGCTGATCCTTGTCCAATTGTGAAAACCAAAAAAAGCTGTCTTTAACCAGCCTTAGGTGCTTCACCATGGAGCCATTGGGCGGGGGTGCTAAGTAGCAGCTATTGTTATGCCAAATTAAAAGTACCGGACCATGACAAGTGAGAACCGTGCAGGGAGGTTGCATCGGACAGCAAACAGGTGGTGCTCATCGCTTCTCGGCCTTTTGGCTAAGATCAAGTGTAGTATCTGTTCTTATCAGTTTAATATCTGATATGTCCTCTATCAGGGGACAACATATTAAATGGATTTTTAGCAACGGGAGTTGAAAAAGGGGCTTGCTCCATTCTCTCCACGCATCGACCCGGTATTGCACCGCCGCCGGGAACGGTGCACCTTCGATCTGTCTTGTGCAAAACCAAATAACAATCCACTCTAAATTGCCTGTGGCTCAATTAGTCACCAGACCAAAAGAGACACGCGTCACAGTGGCCTGTCGGACTTCATGGCCAGGAGTTGTGGCAAAAAACAGCTCGGTTTATGATCTGTGAAACCTCATTGGGCTCCAGGTATCAAAACATGGTCTCACATGTTAACCTGTCAATCATGGCAGTTGTATACCCGGGTAGGTGAGCCCCTTTCTGGGAGGCGATGGGTGGCTCCCCAGGGGTGGGAGTTGTGAAGCCGATTTCACAGTGTCACCTAACACAGCTGGCATTGTAAAGTTGCTTTCGCAATGTCACCTAGCAAAGCTGGCATTGTAAAGAGGAACACCAATTAGTTGAAACTATTTTTGGTGGGCTCTGCTGTTTGGCTGAGCCTTGTGCACTTGTGAAAAGCAAGTAAGCCGTCCTTAACTATGTTCTTACAGAAGCTGAAAAAGCAGGACAGAGAGGGAGTATTGCCTGGCAGTTTAAACAAATTGAAAGAAGACATGCATATCTTGGCGGAAAAGACCTCACCCCTTGCTATTGTGACATTTGGGAGTACTTACTTCTACAGAATGTGGACCTCCAGCTTGCACCGCTGTGAAGGTGTGAGTCTGACAGCAAGGGGTTTAAAGCGTAGGCAGCTCCTGATGTTCAATGTGCTTGCTCAGGCAGCACATATGACAAAATTGGAACGATACAGAGAAGATTAGCATGGCCCCTGCGAAAGGATGACACGCAAATTCGTGAAGCGTTACCACATTTTTGATCCGCAGGTGTTGCCCCGAGCTGTTAAGTACAGGAAACTCTGCACTAAAGACTCACAGGAAAGGTCATGTGGATCGAAGCTTCCTGTGTGGTGACCAGAGTTCTTGCTGGCTACAAGCCACTGTAAATAATCTAGCCAAGGCAGTTGATGGCTGAGCCGAATTCCAAACTACACATTTACCCAAACAAAAGTCAAAATCTACAGTCCCGAGCTGACCTGTTAACACCGACCAGGTCGCCGGCACCCCGGTGGTGTTAACAGACATGGTCTCACATGTTAACCTGTCAATCATGGCAGTTGTATACCCGGGGAGGTGAGCCCCTTTCTGGGAGGCGATGGGTGGCTCCCCAGGGGTGGGAGTTGTGAAGCCGATTTCACAGTGTCACCTAACACAGCTGGCATTGTAAAGTTGCTTTCGCAATGTCACCTAGCAAAGCTGGCATTGTAAAGCCAGCTTCACATTGTAAAGCCAGCTTCACAATGAATGGACTTTTGACACTTTGAAATTAGCCATTGGATGCTGCTCCATTCGCACCGTATGTGGCGCATTTGCAATCAAATCCAACAGCTAGATTCAAGTGTGAAAATGTGCTGCATTGTAAAGCCATCATGGCAATGTCAGTGAAACGGTATACCAGGGGCACGGACATCTTGGTTGCGGGGTTTTGTATTTTCACAGGTGGGGGCTTAAGTGTGGGTGCCCAGGTTCGACCGGAGGTCAAGGTGCCCAAAGGTGGGCCCTTTTTCCTGAATGTATACCCGGGGAGGTGAGCCCCTTTCTGGGGGGGGGGCGACGGGTGGCTCCCCAGGGATGGGCATTGTAAAGCCGATTTTACAATGTCACCCAGCACAGCTGGCATTGTAAATGCAGGGTTAGGGCTACCCTTTAGCCATTGTGAATGGCAACAGCCACTGCCCATTCACTATACAAATGTTTGGACGTTTGTATATAAAACCCTCTGTGTGCACGTTGTCTTCTGTGATGGTGCAAAGTTTTGACCATGGTGTTTTTTCAGCATAGTCTGATAGAGGACATTCTGGCTAAAACGGGCATGTAAAATACTTTTCATTTTGAATCTTTAATTGCTGAGATATGGGCAATTATCTCCCAAAATTCCAAAGCGATGGGAAACGATTGACCTTTTGTGCTGTATCTTTCGATGATGGGCTTTCCTAGGGTAGCACCCACTTGTCTCTAGGACCTTCCGGTTCTGAGCTACGTCCCTTTTTTTGTACTCAAAATGTCTCTATCTCCTGAACGGAAGGTCGTAGAGACTCTGCATGTGTGGCTGTGTCTGTCTGTGTGTGTGTGTGTGTGTGTGTGTGTGTGTGTGTGTGTGTGTGTGTGTGTGTGTGTGTGTGTGTGTGTGTGTGTGTGTGTGTGTGTGAGTGAGTGAGTGAGTGTGTGTATGTGTTTGTGTGTGTGTCTGTATATGTTCGTTTCTGGGTTAAGGTTAGGGCAGTTCGGATCCCATAGGCCTCCCCACTCATCCATTGACAGCACAGTTAAAGTGGAGGCCAATGGTGATGCACGGGCCATCCAGCCTTAGGTGCTTCACCATGGAGCGCTTGGGCGGGGGTGCTAAGTAGCAACTATTGTTATGCCCAATTAAAAGTACTGGACCATGACAAATGAGAACCGTGCAGGGAGGTTGCATCGGACAGCAAACAGGTGGTGCTCATCGCTTCTCGGCCTTTTGGCTAAGATCAAGTGTAGTATCTGTTCTTATCAGTTTAATATCTGATATGTCCTCTATCAGGGGACAACATATTAAATGGATTTTTAGCAATGGGAGTTGAAAAAGGGGCTTGCTCCATTCTCTCCACGCATCGACCCGGTATTGCACCGCCGCCGGGAACGGTGCACCTTCGATCCGTCTTGTGCAAAATCAAATAACAATCCACTCTAAGTTGCCTGTGGCTCAATTAGTCAACAGACCAAAAGAGACACGCGTCACAGTGGCCTGGGGGACTTCATGGCCAGGAGTTGGGGCAAAAACGGCTCGGTTTTATTGAATGATTTGTGAAAACTCATTGGGCTCCTGGTAGCAAAACGTTGTTATAATACATGACAACTGGGTTAAAATGCAGCAGCGAATGAACAGCAAGATGAAGCCTCACAAAAGTGCAGCGACATTTGCACTACTGATTAGCAGAAAAAAACGGATGGAGAGAAAATATTGGCCCTGAGACAATGTGGGAATGGGTGTGGCCTTGGATTTGGAAAGCGGCACACCAAGTGAGTCTTACCGTGAGGGTTTGGACTGGGACGAATAGGGCTTCCGGCTGCTCTCGAGTAGAGGGCTGTACTTACTCTGGTTTCTCTTCATAACGCACAAGTCTTTCGCCTTTTACTAAAGACTTCCGTGGAGAGTAACACCAATGAGTTGAAACTATTTTTGGTAGGCTTTGCTGTTTTGCTGAGCCTTGCGTATTTGTGAAAAGCAAAGAAGCTGTTCTTAACCAGAGGAGTGTCCTTACAAAAGCTAAAAACAGGACAGAGAGCGAACATTGCCGTTTGGCTGATCCTTGTCCAATTGTGAAAACCAAAAAAAGCTGTCTTTAACCAGCCTTAGGTGCTTCACCATGGAGCCATTGGGCGGGGGTGCTAAGTAGCAGCTATTGTTATGCCAAATTAAAAGTACCGGACCATGACAAGTGAGAACCGTGCAGGGAGGTTGCATCGGACAGCAAACAGGTGGTGCTCATCGCTTCTCGGCCTTTTGGCTAAGATCAAGTGTAGTATCTGTTCTTATCAGTTTAATATCTGATATGTCCTCTATCAGGGGACAACATATTAAATGGATTTTTAGCAACGGGAGTTGAAAAAGGGGCTTGCTCCATTCTCTCCACGCATCGACCCGGTATTGCACCGCCGCCGGGAACGGTGCACCTTCGATCTGTCTTGTGCAAAACCAAATAACAATCCACTCTAAATTGCCTGTGGCTCAATTAGTCACCAGACCAAAAGAGACACGCGTCACAGTGGCCTGTCGGACTTCATGGCCAGGAGTTGTGGCAAAAAACAGCTCGGTTTATGATCTGTGAAACCTCATTGGGCTCCAGGTATCAAAACATGGTCTCACATGTTAACCTGTCAATCATGGCAGTTGTATACCCGGGTAGGTGAGCCCCTTTCTGGGAGGCGATGGGTGGCTCCCCAGGGGTGGGAGTTGTGAAGCCGATTTCACAGTGTCACCTAACACAGCTGGCATTGTAAAGTTGCTTTCGCAATGTCACCTAGCAAAGCTGGCATTGTAAAGAGGAACACCAATTAGTTGAAACTATTTTTGGTGGGCTCTGCTGTTTGGCTGAGCCTTGTGCACTTGTGAAAAGCAAGTAAGCCGTCCTTAACTATGTTCTTACAGAAGCTGAAAAAGCAGGACAGAGAGGGAGTATTGCCTGGCAGTTTAAACAAATTGAAAGAAGACATGCATATCTTGGCGGAAAAGACCTCACCCCTTGCTATTGTGACATTTGGGAGTACTTACTTCTACAGAATGTGGACCTCCAGCTTGCACCGCTGTGAAGGTGTGAGTCTGACAGCAAGGGGTTTAAAGCGTAGGCAGCTCCTGATGTTCAATGTGCTTGCTCAGGCAGCACATATGACAAAATTGGAACGATACAGAGAAGATTAGCATGGCCCCTGCGAAAGGATGACACGCAAATTCGTGAAGCGTTACCACATTTTTGATCCGCAGGTGTTGCCCCGAGCTGTTAAGTACAGGAAACTCTGCACTAAAGACTCACAGGAAAGGTCATGTGGATCGAAGCTTCCTGTGTGGTGACCAGAGTTCTTGCTGGCTACAAGCCACTGTAAATAATCTAGCCAAGGCAGTTGATGGCTGAGCCGAATTCCAAACTACACATTTACCCAAACAAAAGTCAAAATCTACAGTCCCGAGCTGACCTGTTAACACCGACCAGGTCGCCGGCACCCCGGTGGTGTTAACAGACATGGTCTCACATGTTAACCTGTCAATCATGGCAGTTGTATACCCGGGGAGGTGAGCCCCTTTCTGGGAGGCGATGGGTGGCTCCCCAGGGGTGGGAGTTGTGAAGCCGATTTCACAGTGTCACCTAACACAGCTGGCATTGTAAAGTTGCTTTCGCAATGTCACCTAGCAAAGCTGGCATTGTAAAGCCAGCTTCACATTGTAAAGCCAGCTTCACAATGAATGGACTTTTGACACTTTGAAATTAGCCATTGGATGCTGCTCCATTCGCACCGTATGTGGCGCATTTGCAATCAAATCCAACAGCTAGATTCAAGTGTGAAAATGTGCTGCATTGTAAAGCCATCATGGCAATGTCAGTGAAACGGTATACCAGGGGCACGGACATCTTGGTTGCGGGGTTTTGTATTTTCACAGGTGGGGGCTTAAGTGTGGGTGCCCAGGTTCGACCGGAGGTCAAGGTGCCCAAAGGTGGGCCCTTTTTCCTGAATGTATACCCGGGGAGGTGAGCCCCTTTCTGGGGGGGGGCGACGGGTGGCTCCCCAGGGATGGGCATTGTAAAGCCGATTTTACAATGTCACCCAGCACAGCTGGCATTGTAAATGCAGGGTTAGGGCTACCCTTTAGCCATTGTGAATGGCAACAGCCACTGCCCATTCACTATACAAATGTTTGGACGTTTGTATATAAAACCCTCTGTGTGCACGTTGTCTTCTGTGATGGTGCAAAGTTTTGACCATGGTGTTTTTTCAGCATAGTCTGATAGAGGACATTCTGGCTAAAACGGGCATGTAAAATACTTTTCATTTTGAATCTTTAATTGCTGAGATATGGGCAATTATCTCCCAAAATTCCAAAGCGATGGGAAACGATTGACCTTTTGTGCTGTATCTTTCGATGATGGGCTTTCCTAGGGTAGCACCCACTTGTCTCTAGGACCTTCCGGTTCTGAGCTACGTCCCTTTTTTTGTACTCAAAATGTCTCTATCTCCTGAACGGAAGGTCGTAGAGACTCTGCATGTGTGGCTGTGTCTGTCTGTGTGTGTGTGTGTGTGTGTGTGTGTGTGTGTGTGTGTGTGTGTGTGTGTGTGTGTGTGTGTGTGTGTGTGTGTGTGTGTGTGTGTGAGTGAGTGAGTGAGTGTGTGTATGTGTTTGTGTGTGTGTCTGTATATGTTCGTTTCTGGGTTAAGGTTAGGGCAGTTCGGATCCCATAGGCCTCCCCACTCATCCATTGACAGCACAGTTAAAGTGGAGGCCAATGGTGATGCACGGGCCATCCAGCCTTAGGTGCTTCACCATGGAGCGCTTGGGCGGGGGTGCTAAGTAGCAACTATTGTTATGCCCAATTAAAAGTACTGGACCATGACAAATGAGAACCGTGCAGGGAGGTTGCATCGGACAGCAAACAGGTGGTGCTCATCGCTTCTCGGCCTTTTGGCTAAGATCAAGTGTAGTATCTGTTCTTATCAGTTTAATATCTGATATGTCCTCTATCAGGGGACAACATATTAAATGGATTTTTAGCAATGGGAGTTGAAAAAGGGGCTTGCTCCATTCTCTCCACGCATCGACCCGGTATTGCACCGCCGCCGGGAACGGTGCACCTTCGATCCGTCTTGTGCAAAATCAAATAACAATCCACTCTAAGTTGCCTGTGGCTCAATTAGTCAACAGACCAAAAGAGACACGCGTCACAGTGGCCTGGGGGACTTCATGGCCAGGAGTTGGGGCAAAAACGGCTCGGTTTTATTGAATGATTTGTGAAAACTCATTGGGCTCCTGGTAGCAAAACGTTGTTATAATACATGACAACTGGGTTAAAATGCAGCAGCGAATGAACAGCAAGATGAAGCCTCACAAAAGTGCAGCGACATTTGCACTACTGATTAGCAGAAAAAAACGGATGGAGAGAAAATATTGGCCCTGAGACAATGTGGGAATGGGTGTGGCCTTGGATTTGGAAAGCGGCACACCAAGTGAGTCTTACCGTGAGGGTTTGGACTGGGACGAATAGGGCTTCCGGCTGCTCTCGAGTAGAGGGCTGTACTTACTCTGGTTTCTCTTCATAACGCACAAGTCTTTCGCCTTTTACTAAAGACTTCCGTGGAGAGTAACACCAATGAGTTGAAACTATTTTTGGTAGGCTTTGCTGTTTTGCTGAGCCTTGCGTATTTGTGAAAAGCAAAGAAGCTGTTCTTAACCAGAGGAGTGTCCTTACAAAAGCTAAAAACAGGACAGAGAGCGAACATTGCCGTTTGGCTGATCCTTGTCCAATTGTGAAAACCAAAAAAAGCTGTCTTTAACCAGCCTTAGGTGCTTCACCATGGAGCCATTGGGCGGGGGTGCTAAGTAGCAGCTATTGTTATGCCAAATTAAAAGTACCGGACCATGACAAGTGAGAACCGTGCAGGGAGGTTGCATCGGACAGCAAACAGGTGGTGCTCATCGCTTCTCGGCCTTTTGGCTAAGATCAAGTGTAGTATCTGTTCTTATCAGTTTAATATCTGATATGTCCTCTATCAGGGGACAACATATTAAATGGATTTTTAGCAACGGGAGTTGAAAAAGGGGCTTGCTCCATTCTCTCCACGCATCGACCCGGTATTGCACCGCCGCCGGGAACGGTGCACCTTCGATCTGTCTTGTGCAAAACCAAATAACAATCCACTCTAAATTGCCTGTGGCTCAATTAGTCACCAGACCAAAAGAGACACGCGTCACAGTGGCCTGTCGGACTTCATGGCCAGGAGTTGTGGCAAAAAACAGCTCGGTTTATGATCTGTGAAACCTCATTGGGCTCCAGGTATCAAAACATGGTCTCACATGTTAACCTGTCAATCATGGCAGTTGTATACCCGGGTAGGTGAGCCCCTTTCTGGGAGGCGATGGGTGGCTCCCCAGGGGTGGGAGTTGTGAAGCCGATTTCACAGTGTCACCTAACACAGCTGGCATTGTAAAGTTGCTTTCGCAATGTCACCTAGCAAAGCTGGCATTGTAAAGAGGAACACCAATTAGTTGAAACTATTTTTGGTGGGCTCTGCTGTTTGGCTGAGCCTTGTGCACTTGTGAAAAGCAAGTAAGCCGTCCTTAACTATGTTCTTACAGAAGCTGAAAAAGCAGGACAGAGAGGGAGTATTGCCTGGCAGTTTAAACAAATTGAAAGAAGACATGCATATCTTGGCGGAAAAGACCTCACCCCTTGCTATTGTGACATTTGGGAGTACTTACTTCTACAGAATGTGGACCTCCAGCTTGCACCGCTGTGAAGGTGTGAGTCTGACAGCAAGGGGTTTAAAGCGTAGGCAGCTCCTGATGTTCAATGTGCTTGCTCAGGCAGCACATATGACAAAATTGGAACGATACAGAGAAGATTAGCATGGCCCCTGCGAAAGGATGACACGCAAATTCGTGAAGCGTTACCACATTTTTGATCCGCAGGTGTTGCCCCGTGCTGTTAAGTACAGGAAACTCTGCACTAAAGACTCACAGGAAAGGTCATGTGGATCGAAGCTTCCTGTGTGGTGACCAGAGTTCTTGCTGGCTACAAGCCACTGTAAATAATCTAGCCAAGGCAGTTGATGGCTGAGCCGAATTCCAAACTACACATTTACCCAAACAAAAGTCAAAATCTACAGTCCCGAGCTGACCTGTTAACACCGACCAGGTCGCCGGCACCCCGGTGGTGTTAACAGACATGGTCTCACATGTTAACCTGTCAATCATGGCAGTTGTATACCCGGGGAGGTGAGCCCCTTTCTGGGAGGCGATGGGTGGCTCCCCAGGGGTGGGAGTTGTGAAGCCGATTTCACAGTGTCACCTAACACAGCTGGCATTGTAAAGTTGCTTTCGCAATGTCACCTAGCAAAGCTGGCATTGTAAAGCCAGCTTCACATTGTAAAGCCAGCTTCACAATGAATGGACTTTTGACACTTTGAAATTAGCCATTGGATGCTGCTCCATTCGCACCGTATGTGGCGCATTTGCAATCAAATCCAACAGCTAGATTCAAGTGTGAAAATGTGCTGCATTGTAAAGCCATCATGGCAATGTCAGTGAAACGGTATACCAGGGGCACGGACATCTTGGTTGCGGGGTTTTGTATTTTCACAGGTGGGGGCTTAAGTGTGGGTGCCCAGGTTCGACCGGAGGTCAAGGTGCCCAAAGGTGGGCCCTTTTTCCTGAATGTATACCCGGGGAGGTGAGCCCCTTTCTGGGGGGGGGCGACGGGTGGCTCCCCAGGGATGGGCATTGTAAAGCCGATTTTACAATGTCACCCAGCACAGCTGGCATTGTAAATGCAGGGTTAGGGCTACCCTTTAGCCATTGTGAATGGCAACAGCCACTGCCCATTCACTATACAAATGTTTGGACGTTTGTATATAAAACCCTCTGTGTGCACGTTGTCTTCTGTGATGGTGCAAAGTTTTGACCATGGTGTTTTTTCAGCATAGTCTGATAGAGGACATTCTGGCTAAAACGGGCATGTAAAATACTTTTCATTTTGAATCTTTAATTGCTGAGATATGGGCAATTATCTCCCAAAATTCCAAAGCGATGGGAAACGATTGACCTTTTGTGCTGTATCTTTCGATGATGGGCTTTCCTAGGGTAGCACCCACTTGTCTCTAGGACCTTCCGGTTCTGAGCTACGTCCCTTTTTTTGTACTCAAAATGTCTCTATCTCCTGAACGGAAGGTCGTAGAGACTCTGCATGTGTGGCTGTGGCTGTGTCTGTCTGTGTGTGTGTGTGTGTGTGTGTGTGTGTGTGTGTGTGTGTGTGTGTGTGTGTGTGTGTGTGTGTGTGTGTGTGTGTGTGTGTGTGTGTGAGTGAGTGAGTGAGTGTGTGTATGTGTTTGTGTGTGTGTCTGTATATGTTCGTTTCTGGGTTAAGGTTAGGGCAGTTCGGATCCCATAGGCCTCCCCACTCATCCATTGACAGCACAGTTAAAGTGGAGGCCAATGGTGATGCACGGGCCATCCAGCCTTAGGTGCTTCACCATGGAGCGCTTGGGCGGGGGTGCTAAGTAGCAACTATTGTTATGCCCAATTAAAAGTACTGGACCATGACAAATGAGAACCGTGCAGGGAGGTTGCATCGGACAGCAAACAGGTGGTGCTCATCGCTTCTCGGCCTTTTGGCTAAGATCAAGTGTAGTATCTGTTCTTATCAGTTTAATATCTGATATGTCCTCTATCAGGGGACAACATATTAAATGGATTTTTAGCAATGGGAGTTGAAAAAGGGGCTTGCTCCATTCTCTCCACGCATCGACCCGGTATTGCACCGCCGCCGGGAACGGTGCACCTTCGATCCGTCTTGTGCAAAATCAAATAACAATCCACTCTAAGTTGCCTGTGGCTCAATTAGTCAACAGACCAAAAGAGACACGCGTCACAGTGGCCTGGGGGACTTCATGGCCAGGAGTTGGGGCAAAAACGGCTCGGTTTTATTGAATGATTTGTGAAAACTCATTGGGCTCCTGGTAGCAAAACGTTGTTATAATACATGACAACTGGGTTAAAATGCAGCAGCGAATGAACAGCAAGATGAAGCCTCACAAAAGTGCAGCGACATTTGCACTACTGATTAGCAGAAAAAAACGGATGGAGAGAAAATATTGGCCCTGAGACAATGTGGGAATGGGTGTGGCCTTGGATTTGGAAAGCGGCACACCAAGTGAGTCTTACCGTGAGGGTTTGGACTGGGACGAATAGGGCTTCCGGCTGCTCTCGAGTAGAGGGCTGTACTTACTCTGGTTTCTCTTCATAACGCACAAGTCTTTCGCCTTTTACTAAAGACTTCCGTGGAGAGTAACACCAATGAGTTGAAACTATTTTTGGTAGGCTTTGCTGTTTTGCTGAGCCTTGCGTATTTGTGAAAAGCAAAGAAGCTGTTCTTAACCAGAGGAGTGTCCTTACAAAAGCTAAAAACAGGACAGAGAGCGAACATTGCCGTTTGGCTGATCCTTGTCCAATTGTGAAAACCAAAAAAAGCTGTCTTTAACCAGCCTTAGGTGCTTCACCATGGAGCCATTGGGCGGGGGTGCTAAGTAGCAGCTATTGTTATGCCAAATTAAAAGTACCGGACCATGACAAGTGAGAACCGTGCAGGGAGGTTGCATCGGACAGCAAACAGGTGGTGCTCATCGCTTCTCGGCCTTTTGGCTAAGATCAAGTGTAGTATCTGTTCTTATCAGTTTAATATCTGATATGTCCTCTATCAGGGGACAACATATTAAATGGATTTTTAGCAACGGGAGTTGAAAAAGGGGCTTGCTCCATTCTCTCCACGCATCGACCCGGTATTGCACCGCCGCCGGGAACGGTGCACCTTCGATCTGTCTTGTGCAAAACCAAATAACAATCCACTCTAAATTGCCTGTGGCTCAATTAGTCACCAGACCAAAAGAGACACGCGTCACAGTGGCCTGTCGGACTTCATGGCCAGGAGTTGTGGCAAAAAACAGCTCGGTTTATGATCTGTGAAACCTCATTGGGCTCCAGGTATCAAAACATGGTCTCACATGTTAACCTGTCAATCATGGCAGTTGTATACCCGGGTAGGTGAGCCCCTTTCTGGGAGGCGATGGGTGGCTCCCCAGGGGTGGGAGTTGTGAAGCCGATTTCACAGTGTCACCTAACACAGCTGGCATTGTAAAGTTGCTTTCGCAATGTCACCTAGCAAAGCTGGCATTGTAAAGAGGAACACCAATTAGTTGAAACTATTTTTGGTGGGCTCTGCTGTTTGGCTGAGCCTTGTGCACTTGTGAAAAGCAAGTAAGCCGTCCTTAACTATGTTCTTACAGAAGCTGAAAAAGCAGGACAGAGAGGGAGTATTGCCTGGCAGTTTAAACAAATTGAAAGAAGACATGCATATCTTGGCGGAAAAGACCTCACCCCTTGCTATTGTGACATTTGGGAGTACTTACTTCTACAGAATGTGGACCTCCAGCTTGCACCGCTGTGAAGGTGTGAGTCTGACAGCAAGGGGTTTAAAGCGTAGGCAGCTCCTGATGTTCAATGTGCTTGCTCAGGCAGCACATATGACAAAATTGGAACGATACAGAGAAGATTAGCATGGCCCCTGCGAAAGGATGACACGCAAATTCGTGAAGCGTTACCACATTTTTGATCCGCAGGTGTTGCCCCGAGCTGTTAAGTACAGGAAACTCTGCACTAAAGACTCACAGGAAAGGTCATGTGGATCGAAGCTTCCTGTGTGGTGACCAGAGTTCTTGCTGGCTACAAGCCACTGTAAATAATCTAGCCAAGGCAGTTGATGGCTGAGCCGAATTCCAAACTACACATTTACCCAAACAAAAGTCAAAATCTACAGTCCCGAGCTGACCTGTTAACACCGACCAGGTCGCCGGCACCCCGGTGGTGTTAACAGACATGGTCTCACATGTTAACCTGTCAATCATGGCAGTTGTATACCCGGGGAGGTGAGCCCCTTTCTGGGAGGCGATGGGTGGCTCCCCAGGGGTGGGAGTTGTGAAGCCGATTTCACAGTGTCACCTAACACAGCTGGCATTGTAAAGTTGCTTTCGCAATGTCACCTAGCAAAGCTGGCATTGTAAAGCCAGCTTCACATTGTAAAGCCAGCTTCACAATGAATGGACTTTTGACACTTTGAAATTAGCCATTGGATGCTGCTCCATTCGCACCGTATGTGGCGCATTTGCAATCAAATCCAACAGCTAGATTCAAGTGTGAAAATGTGCTGCATTGTAAAGCCATCATGGCAATGTCAGTGAAACGGTATACCAGGGGCACGGACATCTTGGTTGCGGGGTTTTGTATTTTCACAGGTGGGGGCTTAAGTGTGGGTGCCCAGGTTCGACCGGAGGTCAAGGTGCCCAAAGGTGGGCCCTTTTTCCTGAATGTATACCCGGGGAGGTGAGCCCCTTTCTGGGGGGGGGCGACGGGTGGCTCCCCAGGGATGGGCATTGTAAAGCCGATTTTACAATGTCACCCAGCACAGCTGGCATTGTAAATGCAGGGTTAGGGCTACCCTTTAGCCATTGTGAATGGCAACAGCCACTGCCCATTCACTATACAAATGTTTGGACGTTTGTATATAAAACCCTCTGTGTGCACGTTGTCTTCTGTGATGGTGCAAAGTTTTGACCATGGTGTTTTTTCAGCATAGTCTGATAGAGGACATTCTGGCTAAAACGGGCATGTAAAATACTTTTCATTTTGAATCTTTAATTGCTGAGATATGGGCAATTATCTCCCAAAATTCCAAAGCGATGGGAAACGATTGACCTTTTGTGCTGTATCTTTCGATGATGGGCTTTCCTAGGGTAGCACCCACTTGTCTCTAGGACCTTCCGGTTCTGAGCTACGTCCCTTTTTTTGTACTCAAAATGTCTCTATCTCCTGAACGGAAGGTCGTAGAGACTCTGCATGTGTGGCTGTGGCTGTGTCTGTCTGTGTGTGTGTGTGTGTGTGTGTGTGTGTGTGTGTGTGTGTGTGTGTGTGTGTGTGTGTGTGTGTGTGTGTGTGTGTGTGTGTGTGTGTGTGTGTGAGTGAGTGAGTGAGTGTGTGTATGTGTTTGTGTGTGTGTCTGTATATGTTCGTTTCTGGGTTAAGGTTAGGGCAGTTCGGATCCCATAGGCCTCCCCACTCATCCATTGACAGCACAGTTAAAGTGGAGGCCAATGGTGATGCACGGGCCATCCAGCCTTAGGTGCTTCACCATGGAGCGCTTGGGCGGGGGTGCTAAGTAGCAACTATTGTTATGCCCAATTAAAAGTACTGGACCATGACAAATGAGAACCGTGCAGGGAGGTTGCATCGGACAGCAAACAGGTGGTGCTCATCGCTTCTCGGCCTTTTGGCTAAGATCAAGTGTAGTATCTGTTCTTATCAGTTTAATATCTGATATGTCCTCTATCAGGGGACAACATATTAAATGGATTTTTAGCAATGGGAGTTGAAAAAGGGGCTTGCTCCATTCTCTCCACGCATCGACCCGGTATTGCACCGCCGCCGGGAACGGTGCACCTTCGATCCGTCTTGTGCAAAATCAAATAACAATCCACTCTAAGTTGCCTGTGGCTCAATTAGTCAACAGACCAAAAGAGACACGCGTCACAGTGGCCTGGGGGACTTCATGGCCAGGAGTTGGGGCAAAAACGGCTCGGTTTTATTGAATGATTTGTGAAAACTCATTGGGCTCCTGGTAGCAAAACGTTGTTATAATACATGACAACTGGGTTAAAATGCAGCAGCGAATGAACAGCAAGATGAAGCCTCACAAAAGTGCAGCGACATTTGCACTACTGATTAGCAGAAAAAAACGGATGGAGAGAAAATATTGGCCCTGAGACAATGTGGGAATGGGTGTGGCCTTGGATTTGGAAAGCGGCACACCAAGTGAGTCTTACCGTGAGGGTTTGGACTGGGACGAATAGGGCTTCCGGCTGCTCTCGAGTAGAGGGCTGTACTTACTCTGGTTTCTCTTCATAACGCACAAGTCTTTCGCCTTTTACTAAAGACTTCCGTGGAGAGTAACACCAATGAGTTGAAACTATTTTTGGTAGGCTTTGCTGTTTTGCTGAGCCTTGCGTATTTGTGAAAAGCAAAGAAGCTGTTCTTAACCAGAGGAGTGTCCTTACAAAAGCTAAAAACAGGACAGAGAGCGAACATTGCCGTTTGGCTGATCCTTGTCCAATTGTGAAAACCAAAAAAAGCTGTCTTTAACCAGCCTTAGGTGCTTCACCATGGAGCCATTGGGCGGGGGTGCTAAGTAGCAGCTATTGTTATGCCAAATTAAAAGTACCGGACCATGACAAGTGAGAACCGTGCAGGGAGGTTGCATCGGACAGCAAACAGGTGGTGCTCATCGCTTCTCGGCCTTTTGGCTAAGATCAAGTGTAGTATCTGTTCTTATCAGTTTAATATCTGATATGTCCTCTATCAGGGGACAACATATTAAATGGATTTTTAGCAACGGGAGTTGAAAAAGGGGCTTGCTCCATTCTCTCCACGCATCGACCCGGTATTGCACCGCCGCCGGGAACGGTGCACCTTCGATCTGTCTTGTGCAAAACCAAATAACAATCCACTCTAAATTGCCTGTGGCTCAATTAGTCACCAGACCAAAAGAGACACGCGTCACAGTGGCCTGTCGGACTTCATGGCCAGGAGTTGTGGCAAAAAACAGCTCGGTTTATGATCTGTGAAACCTCATTGGGCTCCAGGTATCAAAACATGGTCTCACATGTTAACCTGTCAATCATGGCAGTTGTATACCCGGGTAGGTGAGCCCCTTTCTGGGAGGCGATGGGTGGCTCCCCAGGGGTGGGAGTTGTGAAGCCGATTTCACAGTGTCACCTAACACAGCTGGCATTGTAAAGTTGCTTTCGCAATGTCACCTAGCAAAGCTGGCATTGTAAAGAGGAACACCAATTAGTTGAAACTATTTTTGGTGGGCTCTGCTGTTTGGCTGAGCCTTGTGCACTTGTGAAAAGCAAGTAAGCCGTCCTTAACTATGTTCTTACAGAAGCTGAAAAAGCAGGACAGAGAGGGAGTATTGCCTGGCAGTTTAAACAAATTGAAAGAAGACATGCATATCTTGGCGGAAAAGACCTCACCCCTTGCTATTGTGACATTTGGGAGTACTTACTTCTACAGAATGTGGACCTCCAGCTTGCACCGCTGTGAAGGTGTGAGTCTGACAGCAAGGGGTTTAAAGCGTAGGCAGCTCCTGATGTTCAATGTGCTTGCTCAGGCAGCACATATGACAAAATTGGAACGATACAGAGAAGATTAGCATGGCCCCTGCGAAAGGATGACACGCAAATTCGTGAAGCGTTACCACATTTTTGATCCGCAGGTGTTGCCCCGAGCTGTTAAGTACAGGAAACTCTGCACTAAAGACTCACAGGAAAGGTCATGTGGATCAAAGCTTCCTGTGTGGTGACCAGAGTTCTTGCTGGCTACAAGCCACTGTAAATAATCTAGCCAAGGCAGTTGATGGCTGAGCCGAATTCCAAACTACACATTTACCCAAACAAAAGTCAAAATCTACAGTCCCGAGCTGACCTGTTAACACCGACCAGGTCGCCGGCACCCCGGTGGTGTTAACAGACATGGTCTCACATGTTAACCTGTCAATCATGGCAGTTGTATACCCGGGGAGGTGAGCCCCTTTCTGGGAGGCGATGGGTGGCTCCCCAGGGGTGGGAGTTGTGAAGCCGATTTCACAGTGTCACCTAACACAGCTGGCATTGTAAAGTTGCTTTCGCAATGTCACCTAGCAAAGCTGGCATTGTAAAGCCAGCTTCACATTGTAAAGCCAGCTTCACAATGAATGGACTTTTGACACTTTGAAATTAGCCATTGGATGCTGCTCCATTCGCACCGTATGTGGCGCATTTGCAATCAAATCCAACAGCTAGATTCAAGTGTGAAAATGTGCTGCATTGTAAAGCCATCATGGCAATGTCAGTGAAACGGTATACCAGGGGCACGGACATCTTGGTTGCGGGGTTTTGTATTTTCACAGGTGGGGGCTTAAGTGTGGGTGCCCAGGTTCGACCGGAGGTCAAGGTGCCCAAAGGTGGGCCCTTTTTCCTGAATGTATACCCGGGGAGGTGAGCCCCTTTCTGGGGGGGGGCGACGGGTGGCTCCCCAGGGATGGGCATTGTAAAGCCGATTTTACAATGTCACCCAGCACAGCTGGCATTGTAAATGCAGGGTTAGGGCTACCCTTTAGCCATTGTGAATGGCAACAGCCACTGCCCATTCACTATACAAATGTTTGGACGTTTGTATATAAAACCCTCTGTGTGCACGTTGTCTTCTGTGATGGTGCAAAGTTTTGACCATGGTGTTTTTTCAGCATAGTCTGATAGAGGACATTCTGGCTAAAACGGGCATGTAAAATACTTTTCATTTTGAATCTTTAATTGCTGAGATATGGGCAATTATCTCCCAAAATTCCAAAGCGATGGGAAACGATTGACCTTTTGTGCTGTATCTTTCGATGATGGGCTTTCCTAGGGTAGCACCCACTTGTCTCTAGGACCTTCCGGTTCTGAGCTACGTCCCTTTTTTTGTACTCAAAATGTCTCTATCTCCTGAACGGAAGGTCGTAGAGACTCTGCATGTGTGGCTGTGGCTGTGTCTGTCTGTGTGTGTGTGTGTGTGTGTGTGTGTGTGTGTGTGTGTGTGTGTGTGTGTGTGTGTGTGTGTGTGTGTGTGTGTGTGTGTGTGTGTGTGTGTGTGAGTGAGTGAGTGAGTGTGTGTATGTGTTTGTGTGTGTGTCTGTATATGTTCGTTTCTGGGTTAAGGTTAGGGCAGTTCGGATCCCATAGGCCTCCCCACTCATCCATTGACAGCACAGTTAAAGTGGAGGCCAATGGTGATGCACGGGCCATCCAGCCTTAGGTGCTTCACCATGGAGCGCTTGGGCGGGGGTGCTAAGTAGCAACTATTGTTATGCCCAATTAAAAGTACTGGACCATGACAAATGAGAACCGTGCAGGGAGGTTGCATCGGACAGCAAACAGGTGGTGCTCATCGCTTCTCGGCCTTTTGGCTAAGATCAAGTGTAGTATCTGTTCTTATCAGTTTAATATCTGATATGTCCTCTATCAGGGGACAACATATTAAATGGATTTTTAGCAATGGGAGTTGAAAAAGGGGCTTGCTCCATTCTCTCCACGCATCGACCCGGTATTGCACCGCCGCCGGGAACGGTGCACCTTCGATCCGTCTTGTGCAAAATCAAATAACAATCCACTCTAAGTTGCCTGTGGCTCAATTAGTCAACAGACCAAAAGAGACACGCGTCACAGTGGCCTGGGGGACTTCATGGCCAGGAGTTGGGGCAAAAACGGCTCGGTTTTATTGAATGATTTGTGAAAACTCATTGGGCTCCTGGTAGCAAAACGTTGTTATAATACATGACAACTGGGTTAAAATGCAGCAGCGAATGAACAGCAAGATGAAGCCTCACAAAAGTGCAGCGACATTTGCACTACTGATTAGCAGAAAAAAACGGATGGAGAGAAAATATTGGCCCTGAGACAATGTGGGAATGGGTGTGGCCTTGGATTTGGAAAGCGGCACACCAAGTGAGTCTTACCGTGAGGGTTTGGACTGGGACGAATAGGGCTTCCGGCTGCTCTCGAGTAGAGGGCTGTACTTACTCTGGTTTCTCTTCATAACGCACAAGTCTTTCGCCTTTTACTAAAGACTTCCGTGGAGAGTAACACCAATGAGTTGAAACTATTTTTGGTAGGCTTTGCTGTTTTGCTGAGCCTTGCGTATTTGTGAAAAGCAAAGAAGCTGTTCTTAACCAGAGGAGTGTCCTTACAAAAGCTAAAAACAGGACAGAGAGCGAACATTGCCGTTTGGCTGATCCTTGTCCAATTGTGAAAACCAAAAAAAGCTGTCTTTAACCAGCCTTAGGTGCTTCACCATGGAGCCATTGGGCGGGGGTGCTAAGTAGCAGCTATTGTTATGCCAAATTAAAAGTACCGGACCATGACAAGTGAGAACCGTGCAGGGAGGTTGCATCGGACAGCAAACAGGTGGTGCTCATCGCTTCTCGGCCTTTTGGCTAAGATCAAGTGTAGTATCTGTTCTTATCAGTTTAATATCTGATATGTCCTCTATCAGGGGACAACATATTAAATGGATTTTTAGCAACGGGAGTTGAAAAAGGGGCTTGCTCCATTCTCTCCACGCATCGACCCGGTATTGCACCGCCGCCGGGAACGGTGCACCTTCGATCTGTCTTGTGCAAAACCAAATAACAATCCACTCTAAATTGCCTGTGGCTCAATTAGTCACCAGACCAAAAGAGACACGCGTCACAGTGGCCTGTCGGACTTCATGGCCAGGAGTTGTGGCAAAAAACAGCTCGGTTTATGATCTGTGAAACCTCATTGGGCTCCAGGTATCAAAACATGGTCTCACATGTTAACCTGTCAATCATGGCAGTTGTATACCCGGGTAGGTGAGCCCCTTTCTGGGAGGCGATGGGTGGCTCCCCAGGGGTGGGAGTTGTGAAGCCGATTTCACAGTGTCACCTAACACAGCTGGCATTGTAAAGTTGCTTTCGCAATGTCACCTAGCAAAGCTGGCATTGTAAAGAGGAACACCAATTAGTTGAAACTATTTTTGGTGGGCTCTGCTGTTTGGCTGAGCCTTGTGCACTTGTGAAAAGCAAGTAAGCCGTCCTTAACTATGTTCTTACAGAAGCTGAAAAAGCAGGACAGAGAGGGAGTATTGCCTGGCAGTTTAAACAAATTGAAAGAAGACATGCATATCTTGGCGGAAAAGACCTCACCCCTTGCTATTGTGACATTTGGGAGTACTTACTTCTACAGAATGTGGACCTCCAGCTTGCACCGCTGTGAAGGTGTGAGTCTGACAGCAAGGGGTTTAAAGCGTAGGCAGCTCCTGATGTTCAATGTGCTTGCTCAGGCAGCACATATGACAAAATTGGAACGATACAGAGAAGATTAGCATGGCCCCTGCGAAAGGATGACACGCAAATTCGTGAAGCGTTACCACATTTTTGATCCGCAGGTGTTGCCCCGAGCTGTTAAGTACAGGAAACTCTGCACTAAAGACTCACAGGAAAGGTCATGTGGATCAAAGCTTCCTGTGTGGTGACCAGAGTTCTTGCTGGCTACAAGCCACTGTAAATAATCTAGCCAAGGCAGTTGATGGCTGAGCCGAATTCCAAACTACACATTTACCCAAACAAAAGTCAAAATCTACAGTCCCGAGCTGACCTGTTAACACCGACCAGGTCGCCGGCACCCCGGTGGTGTTAACAGACATGGTCTCACATGTTAACCTGTCAATCATGGCAGTTGTATACCCGGGGAGGTGAGCCCCTTTCTGGGAGGCGATGGGTGGCTCCCCAGGGGTGGGAGTTGTGAAGCCGATTTCACAGTGTCACCTAACACAGCTGGCATTGTAAAGTTGCTTTCGCAATGTCACCTAGCAAAGCTGGCATTGTAAAGCCAGCTTCACATTGTAAAGCCAGCTTCACAATGAATGGACTTTTGACACTTTGAAATTAGCCATTGGATGCTGCTCCATTCGCACCGTATGTGGCGCATTTGCAATCAAATCCAACAGCTAGATTCAAGTGTGAAAATGTGCTGCATTGTAAAGCCATCATGGCAATGTCAGTGAAACGGTATACCAGGGGCACGGACATCTTGGTTGCGGGGTTTTGTATTTTCACAGGTGGGGGCTTAAGTGTGGGTGCCCAGGTTCGACCGGAGGTCAAGGTGCCCAAAGGTGGGCCCTTTTTCCTGAATGTATACCCGGGGAGGTGAGCCCCTTTCTGGGGGGGGGCGACGGGTGGCTCCCCAGGGATGGGCATTGTAAAGCCGATTTTACAATGTCACCCAGCACAGCTGGCATTGTAAATGCAGGGTTAGGGCTACCCTTTAGCCATTGTGAATGGCAACAGCCACTGCCCATTCACTATACAAATGTTTGGACGTTTGTATATAAAACCCTCTGTGTGCACGTTGTCTTCTGTGATGGTGCAAAGTTTTGACCATGGTGTTTTTTCAGCATAGTCTGATAGAGGACATTCTGGCTAAAACGGGCATGTAAAATACTTTTCATTTTGAATCTTTAATTGCTGAGATATGGGCAATTATCTCCCAAAATTCCAAAGCGATGGGAAACGATTGACCTTTTGTGCTGTATCTTTCGATGATGGGCTTTCCTAGGGTAGCACCCACTTGTCTCTAGGACCTTCCGGTTCTGAGCTACGTCCCTTTTTTTGTACTCAAAATGTCTCTATCTCCTGAACGGAAGGTCGTAGAGACTCTGCATGTGTGGCTGTGGCTGTGTCTGTCTGTGTGTGTGTGTGTGTGTGTGTGTGTGTGTGTGTGTGTGTGTGTGTGTGTGTGTGTGTGTGTGTGTGTGTGTGTGTGTGTGTGTGTGTGTGAGTGAGTGAGTGAGTGTGTGTATGTGTTTGTGTGTGTGTCTGTATATGTTCGTTTCTGGGTTAAGGTTAGGGCAGTTCGGATCCCATAGGCCTCCCCACTCATCCATTGACAGCACAGTTAAAGTGGAGGCCAATGGTGATGCACGGGCCATCCAGCCTTAGGTGCTTCACCATGGAGCGCTTGGGCGGGGGTGCTAAGTAGCAACTATTGTTATGCCCAATTAAAAGTACTGGACCATGACAAATGAGAACCGTGCAGGGAGGTTGCATCGGACAGCAAACAGGTGGTGCTCATCGCTTCTCGGCCTTTTGGCTAAGATCAAGTGTAGTATCTGTTCTTATCAGTTTAATATCTGATATGTCCTCTATCAGGGGACAACATATTAAATGGATTTTTAGCAATGGGAGTTGAAAAAGGGGCTTGCTCCATTCTCTCCACGCATCGACCCGGTATTGCACCGCCGCCGGGAACGGTGCACCTTCGATCCGTCTTGTGCAAAATCAAATAACAATCCACTCTAAGTTGCCTGTGGCTCAATTAGTCAACAGACCAAAAGAGACACGCGTCACAGTGGCCTGGGGGACTTCATGGCCAGGAGTTGGGGCAAAAACGGCTCGGTTTTATTGAATGATTTGTGAAAACTCATTGGGCTCCTGGTAGCAAAACGTTGTTATAATACATGACAACTGGGTTAAAATGCAGCAGCGAATGAACAGCAAGATGAAGCCTCACAAAAGTGCAGCGACATTTGCACTACTGATTAGCAGAAAAAAACGGATGGAGAGAAAATATTGGCCCTGAGACAATGTGGGAATGGGTGTGGCCTTGGATTTGGAAAGCGGCACACCAAGTGAGTCTTACCGTGAGGGTTTGGACTGGGACGAATAGGGCTTCCGGCTGCTCTCGAGTAGAGGGCTGTACTTACTCTGGTTTCTCTTCATAACGCACAAGTCTTTCGCCTTTTACTAAAGACTTCCGTGGAGAGTAACACCAATGAGTTGAAACTATTTTTGGTAGGCTTTGCTGTTTTGCTGAGCCTTGCGTATTTGTGAAAAGCAAAGAAGCTGTTCTTAACCAGAGGAGTGTCCTTACAAAAGCTAAAAACAGGACAGAGAGCGAACATTGCCGTTTGGCTGATCCTTGTCCAATTGTGAAAACCAAAAAAAGCTGTCTTTAACCAGCCTTAGGTGCTTCACCATGGAGCCATTGGGCGGGGGTGCTAAGTAGCAGCTATTGTTATGCCAAATTAAAAGTACCGGACCATGACAAGTGAGAACCGTGCAGGGAGGTTGCATCGGACAGCAAACAGGTGGTGCTCATCGCTTCTCGGCCTTTTGGCTAAGATCAAGTGTAGTATCTGTTCTTATCAGTTTAATATCTGATATGTCCTCTATCAGGGGACAACATATTAAATGGATTTTTAGCAACGGGAGTTGAAAAAGGGGCTTGCTCCATTCTCTCCACGCATCGACCCGGTATTGCACCGCCGCCGGGAACGGTGCACCTTCGATCTGTCTTGTGCAAAACCAAATAACAATCCACTCTAAATTGCCTGTGGCTCAATTAGTCACCAGACCAAAAGAGACACGCGTCACAGTGGCCTGTCGGACTTCATGGCCAGGAGTTGTGGCAAAAAACAGCTCGGTTTATGATCTGTGAAACCTCATTGGGCTCCAGGTATCAAAACATGGTCTCACATGTTAACCTGTCAATCATGGCAGTTGTATACCCGGGTAGGTGAGCCCCTTTCTGGGAGGCGATGGGTGGCTCCCCAGGGGTGGGAGTTGTGAAGCCGATTTCACAGTGTCACCTAACACAGCTGGCATTGTAAAGTTGCTTTCGCAATGTCACCTAGCAAAGCTGGCATTGTAAAGAGGAACACCAATTAGTTGAAACTATTTTTGGTGGGCTCTGCTGTTTGGCTGAGCCTTGTGCACTTGTGAAAAGCAAGTAAGCCGTCCTTAACTATGTTCTTACAGAAGCTGAAAAAGCAGGACAGAGAGGGAGTATTGCCTGGCAGTTTAAACAAATTGAAAGAAGACATGCATATCTTGGCGGAAAAGACCTCACCCCTTGCTATTGTGACATTTGGGAGTACTTACTTCTACAGAATGTGGACCTCCAGCTTGCACCGCTGTGAAGGTGTGAGTCTGACAGCAAGGGGTTTAAAGCGTAGGCAGCTCCTGATGTTCAATGTGCTTGCTCAGGCAGCACATATGACAAAATTGGAACGATACAGAGAAGATTAGCATGGCCCCTGCGAAAGGATGACACGCAAATTCGTGAAGCGTTACCACATTTTTGATCCGCAGGTGTTGCCCCGAGCTGTTAAGTACAGGAAACTCTGCACTAAAGACTCACAGGAAAGGTCATGTGGATCAAAGCTTCCTGTGTGGTGACCAGAGTTCTTGCTGGCTACAAGCCACTGTAAATAATCTAGCCAAGGCAGTTGATGGCTGAGCCGAATTCCAAACTACACATTTACCCAAACAAAAGTCAAAATCTACAGTCCCGAGCTGACCTGTTAACACCGACCAGGTCGCCGGCACCCCGGTGGTGTTAACAGACATGGTCTCACATGTTAACCTGTCAATCATGGCAGTTGTATACCCGGGGAGGTGAGCCCCTTTCTGGGAGGCGATGGGTGGCTCCCCAGGGGTGGGAGTTGTGAAGCCGATTTCACAGTGTCACCTAACACAGCTGGCATTGTAAAGTTGCTTTCGCAATGTCACCTAGCAAAGCTGGCATTGTAAAGCCAGCTTCACATTGTAAAGCCAGCTTCACAATGAATGGACTTTTGACACTTTGAAATTAGCCATTGGATGCTGCTCCATTCGCACCGTATGTGGCGCATTTGCAATCAAATCCAACAGCTAGATTCAAGTGTGAAAATGTGCTGCATTGTAAAGCCATCATGGCAATGTCAGTGAAACGGTATACCAGGGGCACGGACATCTTGGTTGCGGGGTTTTGTATTTTCACAGGTGGGGGCTTAAGTGTGGGTGCCCAGGTTCGACCGGAGGTCAAGGTGCCCAAAGGTGGGCCCTTTTTCCTGAATGTATACCCGGGGAGGTGAGCCCCTTTCTGGGGGGGGGCGACGGGTGGCTCCCCAGGGATGGGCATTGTAAAGCCGATTTTACAATGTCACCCAGCACAGCTGGCATTGTAAATGCAGGGTTAGGGCTACCCTTTAGCCATTGTGAATGGCAACAGCCACTGCCCATTCACTATACAAATGTTTGGACGTTTGTATATAAAACCCTCTGTGTGCACGTTGTCTTCTGTGATGGTGCAAAGTTTTGACCATGGTGTTTTTTCAGCATAGTCTGATAGAGGACATTCTGGCTAAAACGGGCATGTAAAATACTTTTCATTTTGAATCTTTAATTGCTGAGATATGGGCAATTATCTCCCAAAATTCCAAAGCGATGGGAAACGATTGACCTTTTGTGCTGTATCTTTCGATGATGGGCTTTCCTAGGGTAGCACCCACTTGTCTCTAGGACCTTCCGGTTCTGAGCTACGTCCCTTTTTTTGTACTCAAAATGTCTCTATCTCCTGAACGGAAGGTCGTAGAGACTCTGCATGTGTGGCTGTGGCTGTGTCTGTCTGTGTGTGTGTGTGTGTGTGTGTGTGTGTGTGTGTGTGTGTGTGTGTGTGTGTGTGTGTGTGTGTGTGTGTGTGTGTGTGTGTGTGAGTGAGTGAGTGAGTGTGTGTATGTGTTTGTGTGTGTGTCTGTATATGTTCGTTTCTGGGTTAAGGTTAGGGCAGTTCGGATCCCATAGGCCTCCCCACTCATCCATTGACAGCACAGTTAAAGTGGAGGCCAATGGTGATGCACGGGCCATCCAGCCTTAGGTGCTTCACCATGGAGCGCTTGGGCGGGGGTGCTAAGTAGCAACTATTGTTATGCCCAATTAAAAGTACTGGACCATGACAAATGAGAACCGTGCAGGGAGGTTGCATCGGACAGCAAACAGGTGGTGCTCATCGCTTCTCGGCCTTTTGGCTAAGATCAAGTGTAGTATCTGTTCTTATCAGTTTAATATCTGATATGTCCTCTATCAGGGGACAACATATTAAATGGATTTTTAGCAATGGGAGTTGAAAAAGGGGCTTGCTCCATTCTCTCCACGCATCGACCCGGTATTGCACCGCCGCCGGGAACGGTGCACCTTCGATCCGTCTTGTGCAAAATCAAATAACAATCCACTCTAAGTTGCCTGTGGCTCAATTAGTCAACAGACCAAAAGAGACACGCGTCACAGTGGCCTGGGGGACTTCATGGCCAGGAGTTGGGGCAAAAACGGCTCGGTTTTATTGAATGATTTGTGAAAACTCATTGGGCTCCTGGTAGCAAAACGTTGTTATAATACATGACAACTGGGTTAAAATGCAGCAGCGAATGAACAGCAAGATGAAGCCTCACAAAAGTGCAGCGACATTTGCACTACTGATTAGCAGAAAAAAACGGATGGAGAGAAAATATTGGCCCTGAGACAATGTGGGAATGGGTGTGGCCTTGGATTTGGAAAGCGGCACACCAAGTGAGTCTTACCGTGAGGGTTTGGACTGGGACGAATAGGGCTTCCGGCTGCTCTCGAGTAGAGGGCTGTACTTACTCTGGTTTCTCTTCATAACGCACAAGTCTTTCGCCTTTTACTAAAGACTTCCGTGGAGAGTAACACCAATGAGTTGAAACTATTTTTGGTAGGCTTTGCTGTTTTGCTGAGCCTTGCGTATTTGTGAAAAGCAAAGAAGCTGTTCTTAACCAGAGGAGTGTCCTTACAAAAGCTAAAAACAGGACAGAGAGCGAACATTGCCGTTTGGCTGATCCTTGTCCAATTGTGAAAACCAAAAAAAGCTGTCTTTAACCAGCCTTAGGTGCTTCACCATGGAGCCATTGGGCGGGGGTGCTAAGTAGCAGCTATTGTTATGCCAAATTAAAAGTACCGGACCATGACAAGTGAGAACCGTGCAGGGAGGTTGCATCGGACAGCAAACAGGTGGTGCTCATCGCTTCTCGGCCTTTTGGCTAAGATCAAGTGTAGTATCTGTTCTTATCAGTTTAATATCTGATATGTCCTCTATCAGGGGACAACATATTAAATGGATTTTTAGCAACGGGAGTTGAAAAAGGGGCTTGCTCCATTCTCTCCACGCATCGACCCGGTATTGCACCGCCGCCGGGAACGGTGCACCTTCGATCTGTCTTGTGCAAAACCAAATAACAATCCACTCTAAATTGCCTGTGGCTCAATTAGTCACCAGACCAAAAGAGACACGCGTCACAGTGGCCTGTCGGACTTCATGGCCAGGAGTTGTGGCAAAAAACAGCTCGGTTTATGATCTGTGAAACCTCATTGGGCTCCAGGTATCAAAACATGGTCTCACATGTTAACCTGTCAATCATGGCAGTTGTATACCCGGGTAGGTGAGCCCCTTTCTGGGAGGCGATGGGTGGCTCCCCAGGGGTGGGAGTTGTGAAGCCGATTTCACAGTGTCACCTAACACAGCTGGCATTGTAAAGTTGCTTTCGCAATGTCACCTAGCAAAGCTGGCATTGTAAAGAGGAACACCAATTAGTTGAAACTATTTTTGGTGGGCTCTGCTGTTTGGCTGAGCCTTGTGCACTTGTGAAAAGCAAGTAAGCCGTCCTTAACTATGTTCTTACAGAAGCTGAAAAAGCAGGACAGAGAGGGAGTATTGCCTGGCAGTTTAAACAAATTGAAAGAAGACATGCATATCTTGGCGGAAAAGACCTCACCCCTTGCTATTGTGACATTTGGGAGTACTTACTTCTACAGAATGTGGACCTCCAGCTTGCACCGCTGTGAAGGTGTGAGTCTGACAGCAAGGGGTTTAAAGCGTAGGCAGCTCCTGATGTTCAATGTGCTTGCTCAGGCAGCACATATGACAAAATTGGAACGATACAGAGAAGATTAGCATGGCCCCTGCGAAAGGATGACACGCAAATTCGTGAAGCGTTACCACATTTTTGATCCGCAGGTGTTGCCCCGAGCTGTTAAGTACAGGAAACTCTGCACTAAAGACTCACAGGAAAGGTCATGTGGATCGAAGCTTCCTGTGTGGTGACCAGAGTTCTTGCTGGCTACAAGCCACTGTAAATAATCTAGCCAAGGCAGTTGATGGCTGAGCCGAATTCCAAACTACACATTTACCCAAACAAAAGTCAAAATCTACAGTCCCGAGCTGACCTGTTAACACCGACCAGGTCGCCGGCACCCCGGTGGTGTTAACAGACATGGTCTCACATGTTAACCTGTCAATCATGGCAGTTGTATACCCGGGGAGGTGAGCCCCTTTCTGGGAGGCGATGGGTGGCTCCCCAGGGGTGGGAGTTGTGAAGCCGATTTCACAGTGTCACCTAACACAGCTGGCATTGTAAAGTTGCTTTCGCAATGTCACCTAGCAAAGCTGGCATTGTAAAGCCAGCTTCACATTGTAAAGCCAGCTTCACAATGAATGGACTTTTGACACTTTGAAATTAGCCATTGGATGCTGCTCCATTCGCACCGTATGTGGCGCATTTGCAATCAAATCCAACAGCTAGATTCAAGTGTGAAAATGTGCTGCATTGTAAAGCCATCATGGCAATGTCAGTGAAACGGTATACCAGGGGCACGGACATCTTGGTTGCGGGGTTTTGTATTTTCACAGGTGGGGGCTTAAGTGTGGGTGCCCAGGTTCGACCGGAGGTCAAGGTGCCCAAAGGTGGGCCCTTTTTCCTGAATGTATACCCGGGGAGGTGAGCCCCTTTCTGGGGGGGGGCGACGGGTGGCTCCCCAGGGATGGGCATTGTAAAGCCGATTTTACAATGTCACCCAGCACAGCTGGCATTGTAAATGCAGGGTTAGGGCTACCCTTTAGCCATTGTGAATGGCAACAGCCACTGCCCATTCACTATACAAATGTTTGGACGTTTGTATATAAAACCCTCTGTGTGCACGTTGTCTTCTGTGATGGTGCAAAGTTTTGACCATGGTGTTTTTTCAGCATAGTCTGATAGAGGACATTCTGGCTAAAACGGGCATGTAAAATACTTTTCATTTTGAATCTTTAATTGCTGAGATATGGGCAATTATCTCCCAAAATTCCAAAGCGATGGGAAACGATTGACCTTTTGTGCTGTATCTTTCGATGATGGGCTTTCCTAGGGTAGCACCCACTTGTCTCTAGGACCTTCCGGTTCTGAGCTACGTCCCTTTTTTTGTACTCAAAATGTCTCTATCTCCTGAACGGAAGGTCGTAGAGACTCTGCATGTGTGGCTGTGGCTGTGTCTGTCTGTGTGTGTGTGTGTGTGTGTGTGTGTGTGTGTGTGTGTGTGTGTGTGTGTGTGTGTGTGTGTGTGTGTGTGTGTGTGTGTGTGTGTGAGTGAGTGAGTGAGTGTGTGTATGTGTTTGTGTGTGTGTCTGTATATGTTCGTTTCTGGGTTAAGGTTAGGGCAGTTCGGATCCCATAGGCCTCCCCACTCATCCATTGACAGCACAGTTAAAGTGGAGGCCAATGGTGATGCACGGGCCATCCAGCCTTAGGTGCTTCACCATGGAGCGCTTGGGCGGGGGTGCTAAGTAGCAACTATTGTTATGCCCAATTAAAAGTACTGGACCATGACAAATGAGAACCGTGCAGGGAGGTTGCATCGGACAGCAAACAGGTGGTGCTCATCGCTTCTCGGCCTTTTGGCTAAGATCAAGTGTAGTATCTGTTCTTATCAGTTTAATATCTGATATGTCCTCTATCAGGGGACAACATATTAAATGGATTTTTAGCAATGGGAGTTGAAAAAGGGGCTTGCTCCATTCTCTCCACGCATCGACCCGGTATTGCACCGCCGCCGGGAACGGTGCACCTTCGATCCGTCTTGTGCAAAATCAAATAACAATCCACTCTAAGTTGCCTGTGGCTCAATTAGTCAACAGACCAAAAGAGACACGCGTCACAGTGGCCTGGGGGACTTCATGGCCAGGAGTTGGGGCAAAAACGGCTCGGTTTTATTGAATGATTTGTGAAAACTCATTGGGCTCCTGGTAGCAAAACGTTGTTATAATACATGACAACTGGGTTAAAATGCAGCAGCGAATGAACAGCAAGATGAAGCCTCACAAAAGTGCAGCGACATTTGCACTACTGATTAGCAGAAAAAAACGGATGGAGAGAAAATATTGGCCCTGAGACAATGTGGGAATGGGTGTGGCCTTGGATTTGGAAAGCGGCACACCAAGTGAGTCTTACCGTGAGGGTTTGGACTGGGACGAATAGGGCTTCCGGCTGCTCTCGAGTGGAGGGCTGTACTTACTCTGGTTTCTCTTCATAACGCACAAGTCTTTCGCCTTTTACTAAAGACTTCCGTGGAGAGTAACACCAATGAGTTGAAACTATTTTTGGTAGGCTTTGCTGTTTTGCTGAGCCTTGCGTATTTGTGAAAAGCAAAGAAGCTGTTCTTAACCAGAGGAGTGTCCTTACAAAAGCTAAAAACAGGACAGAGAGCGAACATTGCCGTTTGGCTGATCCTTGTCCAATTGTGAAAACCAAATAAAAGCTGTCTTTAACCAGCCTTAGGTGCTTCACCATGGAGCCATTGGGCGGGGGTGCTAAGTAGCAGCTATTGTTATGCCAAATTAAAAGTACCGGACCATGACAAGTGAGAACCGTGCAGGGAGGTTGCATCGGACAGCAAACAGGTGGTGCTCATCGCTTCTCGGCCTTTTGGCTAAGATCAAGTGTAGTATCTGTTCTTATCAGTTTAATATCTGATATGTCCTCTATCAGGGGACAACATATTAAATGGATTTTTAGCAACGGGAGTTGAAAAAGGGGCTTGCTCCATTCTCTCCACGCATCGACCCGGTATTGCACCGCCGCCGGGAACGGTGCACCTTCGATCTGTCTTGTGCAAAACCAAATAACAATCCACTCTAAATTGCCTGTGGCTCAATTAGTCACCAGACCAAAAGAGACACGCGTCACAGTGGCCTGTCGGACTTCATGGCCAGGAGTTGTGGCAAAAAACAGCTCGGTTTATGATCTGTGAAACCTCATTGGGCTCCAGGTATCAAAACATGGTCTCACATGTTAACCTGTCAATCATGGCAGTTGTATACCCGGGTAGGTGAGCCCCTTTCTGGGAGGCGATGGGTGGCTCCCCAGGGGTGGGAGTTGTGAAGCCGATTTCACAGTGTCACCTAACACAGCTGGCATTGTAAAGTTGCTTTCGCAATGTCACCTAGCAAAGCTGGCATTGTAAAGAGGAACACCAATTAGTTGAAACTATTTTTGGTGGGCTCTGCTGTTTGGCTGAGCCTTGTGCACTTGTGAAAAGCAAGTAAGCCGTCCTTAACTATGTTCTTACAGAAGCTGAAAAAGCAGGACAGAGAGGGAGTATTGCCTGGCAGTTTAAACAAATTGAAAGAAGACATGCATATCTTGGCGGAAAAGACCTCACCCCTTGCTATTGTGACATTTGGGAGTACTTACTTCTACAGAATGTGGACCTCCAGCTTGCACCGCTGTGAAGGTGTGAGTCTGACAGCAAGGGGTTTAAAGCGTAGGCAGCTCCTGATGTTCAATGTGCTTGCTCAGGCAGCACATATGACAAAATTGGAACGATACAGAGAAGATTAGCATGGCCCCTGCGAAAGGATGACACGCAAATTCGTGAAGCGTTACCACATTTTTGATCCGCAGGTGTTGCCCCGAGCTGTTAAGTACAGGAAACTCTGCACTAAAGACTCACAGGAAAGGTCATGTGGATCGAAGCTTCCTGTGTGGTGACCAGAGTTCTTGCTGGCTACAAGCCACTGTAAATAATCTAGCCAAGGCAGTTGATGGCTGAGCCGAATTCCAAACTACACATTTACCCAAACAAAAGTCAAAATCTACAGTCCCGAGCTGACCTGTTAACACCGACCAGGTCGCCGGCACCCCGGTGGTGTTAACAGACATGGTCTCACATGTTAACCTGTCAATCATGGCAGTTGTATACCCGGGGAGGTGAGCCCCTTTCTGGGAGGCGATGGGTGGCTCCCCAGGGGTGGGAGTTGTGAAGCCGATTTCACAGTGTCACCTAACACAGCTGGCATTGTAAAGTTGCTTTCGCAATGTCACCTAGCAAAGCTGGCATTGTAAAGCCAGCTTCACATTGTAAAGCCAGCTTCACAATGAATGGACTTTTGACACTTTGAAATTAGCCATTGGATGCTGCTCCATTCGCACCGTATGTGGCGCATTTGCAATCAAATCCAACAGCTAGATTCAAGTGTGAAAATGTGCTGCATTGTAAAGCCATCATGGCAATGTCAGTGAAACGGTATACCAGGGGCACGGACATCTTGGTTGCGGGGTTTTGTATTTTCACAGGTGGGGGCTTAAGTGTGGGTGCCCAGGTTCGACCGGAGGTCAAGGTGCCCAAAGGTGGGCCCTTTTTCCTGAATGTATACCCGGGGAGGTGAGCCCCTTTCTGGGGGGGGGCGACGGGTGGCTCCCCAGGGATGGGCATTGTAAAGCCGATTTTACAATGTCACCCAGCACAGCTGGCATTGTAAATGCAGGGTTAGGGCTACCCTTTAGCCATTGTGAATGGCAACAGCCACTGCCCATTCACTATACAAATGTTTGGACGTTTGTATATAAAACCCTCTGTGTGCACGTTGTCTTCTGTGATGGTGCAAAGTTTTGACCATGGTGTTTTTTCAGCATAGTCTGATAGAGGACATTCTGGCTAAAACGGGCATGTAAAATACTTTTCATTTTGAATCTTTAATTGCTGAGATATGGGCAATTATCTCCCAAAATTCCAAAGCGATGGGAAACGATTGACCTTTTGTGCTGTATCTTTCGATGATGGGCTTTCCTAGGGTAGCACCCACTTGTCTCTAGGACCTTCCGGTTCTGAGCTACGTCCCTTTTTTTGTACTCAAAATGTCTCTATCTCCTGAACGGAAGGTCGTAGAGACTCTGCATGTGTGGCTGTGGCTGTGTCTGTCTGTGTGTGTGTGTGTGTGTGTGTGTGTGTGTGTGTGTGTGTGTGTGTGTGTGTGTGTGTGTGTGTGTGTGTGTGTGTGTGTGTGTGTGAGTGAGTGAGTGAGTGTGTGTATGTGTTTGTGTGTGTGTCTGTATATGTTCGTTTCTGGGTTAAGGTTAGGGCAGTTCGGATCCCATAGGCCTCCCCACTCATCCATTGACAGCACAGTTAAAGTGGAGGCCAATGGTGATGCACGGGCCATCCAGCCTTAGGTGCTTCACCATGGAGCGCTTGGGCGGGGGTGCTAAGTAGCAACTATTGTTATGCCCAATTAAAAGTACTGGACCATGACAAATGAGAACCGTGCAGGGAGGTTGCATCGGACAGCAAACAGGTGGTGCTCATCGCTTCTCGGCCTTTTGGCTAAGATCAAGTGTAGTATCTGTTCTTATCAGTTTAATATCTGATATGTCCTCTATCAGGGGACAACATATTAAATGGATTTTTAGCAATGGGAGTTGAAAAAGGGGCTTGCTCCATTCTCTCCACGCATCGACCCGGTATTGCACCGCCGCCGGGAACGGTGCACCTTCGATCCGTCTTGTGCAAAATCAAATAACAATCCACTCTAAGTTGCCTGTGGCTCAATTAGTCAACAGACCAAAAGAGACACGCGTCACAGTGGCCTGGGGGACTTCATGGCCAGGAGTTGGGGCAAAAACGGCTCGGTTTTATTGAATGATTTGTGAAAACTCATTGGGCTCCTGGTAGCAAAACGTTGTTATAATACATGACAACTGGGTTAAAATGCAGCAGCGAATGAACAGCAAGATGAAGCCTCACAAAAGTGCAGCGACATTTGCACTACTGATTAGCAGAAAAAAACGGATGGAGAGAAAATATTGGCCCTGAGACAATGTGGGAATGGGTGTGGCCTTGGATTTGGAAAGCGGCACACCAAGTGAGTCTTACCGTGAGGGTTTGGACTGGGACGAATAGGGCTTCCGGCTGCTCTCGAGTGGAGGGCTGTACTTACTCTGGTTTCTCTTCATAACGCACAAGTCTTTCGCCTTTTACTAAAGACTTCCGTGGAGAGTAACACCAATGAGTTGAAACTATTTTTGGTAGGCTTTGCTGTTTTGCTGAGCCTTGCGTATTTGTGAAAAGCAAAGAAGCTGTTCTTAACCAGAGGAGTGTCCTTACAAAAGCTAAAAACAGGACAGAGAGCGAACATTGCCGTTTGGCTGATCCTTGTCCAATTGTGAAAACCAAATAAAAGCTGTCTTTAACCAGCCTTAGGTGCTTCACCATGGAGCCATTGGGCGGGGGTGCTAAGTAGCAGCTATTGTTATGCCAAATTAAAAGTACCGGACCATGACAAGTGAGAACCGTGCAGGGAGGTTGCATCGGACAGCAAACAGGTGTGCTCATCGCTTCTCGGCCTTTTGGCTAAGATCAAGTGTAGTATCTGTTCTTATCAGTTTAATATCTGATATGTCCTCTATCAGGGGACAACATATAAATGGATTTTTAGCAACGGGAGTTGAAAAAGGGGCTTGCTCCATTCTCTCCACGCATCGAACCCGGTATTGCACCGCCGCCGGGAACGGTGCACCTTCGATCTGTCTTGTGCAAAACCAAATAACAATCCACTCTAAATTGCCTGTGGCTCAATTAGTCACCAGACCAAAAGAGACACGCGTCACAGTGGCCTGTCGGACTTCATGGCCAGGAGTTGTGGCAAAAAACAGCTCGGTTTATGATCTGTGAAACCTCATGGGCTCCAGGTATCAAAACATGGTCTCACATGTTAACCTGTCAATCATGGCAGTTGTATACCCGGGTAGGTGAGCCCCTTTCTGGGAGGCGATGGGGTGGCTCCCCAGGGGTGGAGTTGTGAAGCCGATTTCACAGTGTCACCTAACACAGCTAGGCATTGTAAAGTTGCTTTCGCAATGTCACCTAGCAAAGCTGGCATTGTAAAGAGGAACACCAATTAGTTGAAACTATTTTTGGTGGGCTCTGCTGTTTGGCTGAGCCTTGTGCACTTGTGAAAAGCAAGTAAGCCGTCCTTAACTATGTTCTTACAGAAGCTGAAAAAAGCAGGACAGAGAGGGAGTATTGCCTGGCAGTTTAAACAAATTGAAAGGAAGACATGCATATCTTGGCGAAAAGACCTCACCCCTTGCTATTGTGACATTTGGGAGTACTTACTTCTACAGAATGTGGACCTCCAGCTTGCACCGCTGTGAAGGTGTGAGTCTGACAGCAAGGGGTTTAAAGCGTAGGCAGCTCCTGATGTTCAATGTGCTTGCTCAGGCAGCACATATGACAAAATTGGAACGATACAGAGAAGATTAGCATGGCCCCTGCGAAAGGATGACACGCAAATTCGTGAAGCGTTACCACATTTTTGATCCGCAGGTGTTGCCCCGAGCTGTTAAGTACAGGAAACTCTGCACTAAAGACTCACAGGAAAGGTCATGTGGATCGAAGCTTCCTGTGTGGTGACCAGAGTTTCTGCTGGCTACAAGCCACTGTAAATAATCTAGCCAAGGCAGTTGATGGCTGAGCCGAATTCCAAACTACACATTTACCCAAACAAAAGTCAAAATCTACAGTCCCGAGCTGACCTGTTGAAACACCGACCAGGTCGCCGGCACCCCGGTGGTGTTAACAGACATGGTCTCACATGTTAACCTGTCAATCATGGCAGTTGTATACCCGGGGAGGTGAGCCCCTTTTCTGGGAGGCGATGGGTGGCTCCCCAGGGGTGGGAGTTGTGAAGCCGATTTCACAGTGTCACCTAACACAGCTGGCATTGTAAAGTTGCTTTCGCAATGTCACCTAGCAAAGCTGGCATTGTAAAGCCAGCTTCACATTGTAAAGCCAGCTTCACAATGAATGGACTTTTGACACTTTGAAATTAGCCATTGGATGCTGCTCCATTCGCACCGTATGTGGCGCATTTGCCAATCAAATCCAACAGCTAGATTCCAAGTGTGAAAATGTGCTGCATTGTAAAGCCATCATGGCAATGTCAGTGAAACGTATAACCAGGGGCACGGACATCTTGGTTGCGGGTTTTGTATTTTCACAGGTGGGGGCTTAAGTGTGGGTGCCCAGGTTCGAGCCGGAGGTCAAGGTGCCCAAAGGTGGGCCCTTTTTTCCTGAATGTATACCCGGGGAGGTGAGCCCCTTTCTGGGGGGGGGAGCGACGGGTGGCTCCCCAGGGATGGGCATTGTAAAGCCGATTTTACAATGTCACCCAGCACAGCTGGCATTGTAAATGCAGGGTTAGGGGCTACCCTTTAGCCATTGTGAATGGCAACAGCCTCTGCCCATTCACTATACAAATGTTTGGACGTTTGTATATAAAACCCTCTGTGTGCACGTTGTCTTCTGTGATGGTGCAACAGTTTTGACCATGGTGTTTTTTCAGCATAGTCTGATAGAGGACATTCTGGCTAAAACGGGCATGTAAATACTTTTCATTTGTGAATCTTTAATTGCTGAGATATGGGCAATTATCTCCCAAAAATTCCAAAGCGATGGGAAACGATTGACCTTTTGTGCTGTATCTTTCGATGATGGGCTTTCCTAGGGTAGCACCCACTTGTCTCTAGGACCTTCCGGTTCTGAGCTACGTCCCTTTTTTTGTACTCAAAATGTCTCTATCTCCTGAACGGAAGGGTCGTAGAGACTCTGCATGTGTGGCTGTGGCTGTCGTCTGTGTGTGTGTGTGTGTGTGTGTGTGGTGTGTGTGTGTGTGTGTGTGTGTGTGTGTGTGTGTGGTGTGTGTGTGTGTGTGAGTGAGTGAGTGTGTGGTATGTGTTTGTGTGTGTGTCTGTATATGTTCGTTTCTGGGTTAAGGGTTAGGGCAGTTCGGATCCCATAGGCCTCCCCACTCATCCATTGACAGCACAGTTAAAGTGGAGGCCAATGGTGATGCACGGGCCATCCAGCCTTAGGTGCTTCACCATGGAGCGCTTGGGCGGGGGTGCTAAGTAGCAACTATTGTTATGCCCAATTAAAAGTACTGGACCATGACAAATGAGAACCGTGCAGGGAGGTTGCATCGGACAGCAAACAGGTGGTGCTCATCGCTTCTCGGCCTTTTGGCTAAGATCAAGTGTAGTATCTGTTCTGTATCCAGTTTAATATCTGATATGTCCTCTATCAGGGACAACATATTAAATGGATTTTTAGCAATGGGAGTTGAAAAAGGGGCTTGCTCCATTCTCTCCACGCATCGACCCGGTATTGCACCGCCGCCGGGAACGGTGCACCTTCGATCCGTCTTGTGCAAAATCAAATAACAATCCCACTCTAAGTTGCCTGTGGCTCAATTAGTCAACAGACCAAAAGAGACACGCGTCACAGTGGCCTGGGGGACTTCATGGCCAGGAGTTGGGGCAAAAACGGCTCGGGTTTATTGAATGATTTGTGAAAACTCATTGGGCTCCTGGTAGCAAAACGTTGTTATAATACATGACAACTGGGTTAAAATGCAGCAGCGAATGAACAGCAAGATGAAGCCTCACAAAAGTGCAGCGACATTTGCACTACTGATTAGCAGAAAAAAACGGATGGAGAGAAAATATTGGCCCTGAGACAATGTGGGAATGGGTGTGGCCTTGTGATTTGGGAAAGCGGCACACAAGTGAGTTCTTACCGTGAGGGTTTGGACTGGGACGAATAGGGCTTCCGGCTGCTCTCGAGTGGAGGGCTGTACTTACTCTGGTTTCTCTTCATAACGCACAAGTCTTTCGCCTTTTACTAAAGAACTTCCGTGGAGAGTAACACCAATGAGTTGAAACTATTTTTGGTAGGCTTTGCTGTTTTGCTGAGCCTTGCGTATTTGTGAAAAGCAAAGAAGCTGTTCTTAACCAGAGGAGTGTCCTTACAAAAGCTAAAAACAGGACAGAGAGCGAACATTGCCGTTTGGCTGATCCTTGTCCAATTGTGAAAACCAAATAAAAGCTGTCTTTAACCAGCTTAGGTGCTTCACCATGGAGCCATTGGGCGGGGGTGCTAAGTAGCAGCTATTGTTATGCCAAATTAAAAGTACCGGACCATGACAAGTGAGAACCGTGCAGGGAGGTTGCATCGGACAGCAAACAGGTGGTGCTCATCG
>JALJEH010000051.1:66185-80366 GCA_023631565.1 Gymnocephalus cernua | reverse complement strand
ATATATAATATATATATATATATATATATATATATATATATATATATATATATATATGTATGTATATATATGTATGTATGTATGTGTGTGTATATCTATATATATATATATATATATAGATATACACACACATACATACATACATATATATACATACATATATATATATATATATATATATATATATATATACATATATATATATATATATATATATATATCTATATATATATATATATATATATATATATATATATATAGATATACACACACATACATACATACATATATATACATACATATATATATATATATATATATATATATATATATATATATATATATATATATATACATACATACATACATACATACATACATATACACACACACACACACACACACACACACACACACACACACACACACACACACACACAGGTGTAGGTACCTATATAGGTACCTGTCTAATGTATATTACAGTATTATTATCAGTTTTCTATCAGTGTATATCTGGCCTAACAACTGTTTGGCATGTTTTCTACTCCAGTACACACTTTGCTGCTTAAAAAGTTGCGTTTAGTTTAGTATGAATAACATTATACTACTAGCAACAAGCTAGTTGTCATTGCTACACTGCTAACGTTAGTACAATGCTACTACTACTAAAACAAACATGAACACCTGTTTCCTGGGTGAAAGTCTTGTGTTCTCTCATTAACTTCTTCTGGTAAATCCCTGAGTTTTAGGACCCAAACATGTTAAAACGTGTTATTTTGTTCAGCCACTTCATACGCTCAACTGTACTTTATTTCAATAAAACTCGTTGAAATGAAGTGACTTAAGGGGGGGAGAGGTAATAACAGAGAGGGAAAGAGGGAGAGGATCAAGTATTGTGCTGACACATCCTGTCTAACGAGAGAGAGAGAGAAGGAGAGAGAGAGAGAGAGAGAGAGAGAGAGAGAGAGAGAGAGAGAGAGAGAGAGAGAGAGAAGGAGAGTTTTGAGCATCTTGCAGTGCAATCGTCTCTCTCCCTCTCGGTCCATTTGTGTAACTGCTCTCTCCATGCCACATTAATCTGTGTAATTAGGTTGCTGTCTAGTTTTACCTCCTTTCCTCTCATCTTTTCTCTCCTCCTCTGTCTCCCTCTACTTTCATTCAGCCATCCTCTCTCCACCTTATTAATCTCGAGTCTCCATTTCTCTCTCTGTAAATCTCTCAAGCCCCATTCACACACAGAACCTGGGAGGATTTGAATAATTAATGTTAGAAAGAAACAAGTCCCTTTCACACATTGCACTGCAACTCTGAACTTCTCTAACATTACACGGAGGAGCTTACCGCGAGAACGCCAAATGTCCAAATCAGTTGGAACCGAGCGAGTGGGAGTGTTGATGACGTTTCCATCAGGCGAACAAACATCAGAGGGCAAAGAAGAAGAAGGAATTTACAGGAAGACACCGAAAATGTCAAAACTGGAGAGAAGGAGATTCAGGAATGTCTGTCGGTAACGGGAAGAGACTCGGTTGTTTATGACCATGATAGGCACCGGCTAGGTGACGGCGGTGTAATCCGCATCACGTCCTGCCTCCTGCATGCTCTACCTAGGTGCCACCCCTCACCTAGTCTCGCATTGTCACCATAGTCTGGCCTTTGCCTAAACCAAATGGCAGTGTTGTAGACAAAACCACCTAAACCGAAATCCCGACTGTTCACTGTGGCTCCCAAATGGTGGAACGAGCTCCCCACCGATATCATGATGGCCGAAAGCCTACACACCTTCCACCGAAGGCTAAAAACACATCTCTTCCGACTACACCTCGCTAATGTACTTGCACTTTCATATGTCTCTTTGTAGCTTTACTTATTTAAAGCTAATGTACTTGCACTTACTACTTGTTGTCTGGAGTTTGTACCTTCACAGTTGAAAGCACTTAATTGTAAGTCACTTTGGATAAAAGCGTCAGCTAAATGACATGTAATGTTATGTAATGTAAAAGTCATCACTAAGACCAGAGTCTATCGAGATCAATTCAAGAACAAGACTTTGAGGGGTTGAGACAGAGTCAAGGTTAACAGTAACACATTTCAAATTAGAAATGAGTCAAGTTATTGGTTGCATTTGAAGGAGGAAGTTTTCCATCCAATCACAGTAATGATGTTAACACATAACATTAGACAATGCACAGGCAGTGTAGTTAATACATCCCTGTCGTTGTGGTTTTGACCAGACCTGAAATAAAATCCAGAGTCCTCTTGATCCGAGCAAAAATATGGTTGATTCCAAGACCTTCAAAAAGTGGTCTTGAGACCGGTCTGAAGACCAAGACCGATCTAGAGTACTAAAATACTGCCAAACGGAGTATTTCCAGGAAGTGAGAATGCGTCAGACACCGACAATTCCCTGTTGCGTGCAACATTTGTCAAAGGGAAACCTCGGACTATATTCTTTGGACATTGTCCGGAGTTTACGTGAGTGAACCGGTTTAAGGAGCTTGTTGTTGTGTTATACTGAGAATTGACATGAGGAGACTTCAACAAATGACGAGTCTGGTCGTGTGGACTAAAGGCAGCTTTATTCAATATTGAACAAAGGAGATAACCGCGTATACACACGCAAGATGTGTGTATACCCTAGTGTCTGACGAAAACATGAAAGTGGGTCCTTCTTATACATTTGGGTGTGCTTACACATTGAAAACAATTTCTTGTGCTCACACAAAATAGCCTCCGGACCTTGTATGGTAGACTCTGTCACCTGACGCTAGTACTGACAGAGACATTCCCTTAGAATAGATGAACACATGCATGTTGTAAGCCAAACTAACCCTCTTGTGTCAATCACCACATACAAGATAACATTCGAAAACCCTGAATGCTGAAATGTCCACCTATCAGTTGAAGCTTTTTGGGTTTGTCAGTTGCAGACTTGAAAAAAACGGCGTGTTTTCAATGATTGATTCCTGGAGAAAAGTTGTGGGTTTTCCCATTTACTTCAATTCAATCCTGTTCAAGCCTGTTCTCATGAACCATTCGTACATATAGCTACTAAAAGTAAAAGGACTGTAACTTATTATGTTATGTTTTCCCTTATATATATATATATATATATATAGACTACGGTCCCTATATATATATATATATATATATATATATATATATATATATATATATATATATATATATATATATATAGGGACCGTAGTCTGACTATCACCAGACTAATGCTCAATAGATTTAAGATTGAACATCAGTCTGGGGAGTCTGCTCTGTATTTTCTCTGCACAAGAGGCGGGACCAAAGGCATAGTTCAAATGACTCTGCACGCAACTGGATAGTCCTTCAACCAATCAGACCAACGATCCGGGTGACGTAATGAGCAACAACAAGGCGAACACATCCTTCTTTTTGTAGGAATTGTTCCAAGGTAAGTTTCTATTCCGTTTTCAGAGAAAACCTGCCTTTGAAATCTTTTAAAACAGCAGCGGCATCAACGGGTTGCTGCGCTTCGGTGGTCGCCATGTTGAATGTAAACAAGAAGCTGCTTGGTCGCTTCTCCATCGTCATCGTGTTAAACACGCCAATAGCACGCCAGATGGATAAGTGATTGGTCCCCGCTGATTTGTAACAGAAGCAGGAGAGATAAACGTGCAGGTTTCCAGCCTTGAGCTGCAGGGAGAAATCAAATCGCCGGTCTAGGAGAGAAGGCCACATATCATCACCACGTATCATTGAAGATTTGAAGATTCAAGAGCTGCCTAGAGACCGAATTCTAGACCGGGGTTCTAACCTAAACCACAATCCTTTTCTAATCTTAACTATTTGTTTTGATGTCTAAACTTAACTGTCGATGACACACAACAGTCACCTTTTGTCGGCTAAACTCTACTGCAACAGCCTCCGAAACAACCGTCACCTCACGGTGCTTTGCAACCGGCTCACAGTCACCTTTTCTGGGATACATTTTTCTGTAAAGACTGGTCGCTGTGATTTCATAAAATACGAAATGTTGTGCATAAGCTTTGAGAATGCGTTGGCTAGTTGCGTACCGGACAAGAAGGTTAAATCGTCGGTGTCGGTATGAAACAGTCACACGAGGATGTTGTGACCTTTGTGTCCTTCAACCAGGAATGCTGCAGTTTATTTTCCTCACTGAAGCAACGAAGATCCTAATCTAATTCTAATCTGGCAAATGAACTCATCAGTGATCTTGCACAGAAAATCAGCAGCATTAGGACGTGGTAAACTGCTGTAACATTTAAGATCCATGAGGAAATGGGGAATAAGTCCTGTACACTATCTCTCTACGTTGACAGTTTGTCTGCACGTCTCTTTCTCTCTCCATCTCTATCTCTCTGTGTTGCTGAATCACGACAGAGCTGCAGGCGCTGACATGACAGTCAGTCTGGTAACACAGAGTCAGACACTCGTCCTGCTGGCTGCACAGCCTGTGTGTGTGTGTGTGCGTGTGTGTGTGTGTGTGTGTGTGTGTGTGTGTGTGTGTTCATATCTGTGCTGACTCGCCCTGTCTGCTGTCCTTTTACTTTGGGTCACATCCCCAAAACAAACAGCCTGGGAGGACAAACCGTTGGAGACCAAACTCATGAACAAGGTTGTTTTTCAAATGATAAATTAAAATAAAGGCCTCTATTCCTGCAGCGTACAGCACTGATACCTAAAAAAAGCTGTTGTGTACTGTCAGTCCTGGCCTGTTTTAAGGGACCATAGTCGGTTCTAGTCCTGGAGTTTGAAAGACGGATTGTGGCTTCGGGTCCAGTGAACTGTCTGAACCACTTGTTTCCCAGAGAACACAAATGTGAACAGCAAAAAAAAAAAAGAAAATACTGAAACAGTGACTGTGGGTAGGCCTACGTCACAGATTATTAAACTGCATCCATGTTTCCTTCACTTGCTTCCCTTTGGAAGAGATGTGAGGAAATAATGCAAGGAAACAACAAAATGTGTTTTTAGAGGGACGTCTTTTCCTCCGAAGCGTCACATGAATTCGTCAGCTGTATGGGTGGAGTTAGCAACGGCTTTCAGCTGCACGGCTTCCTGGGAAGGCTGCTCTCTGTATCCTCGCTCATAGCTCCGAAGAGACCCCTCCTCTATCCTCGCTCATAGCTCCTCAGAGACCCCTCCGCCATCCTCGCTCTTAGCTCCTCAGAGATCCCTCCTCCATCCTCGCTCATAGCTCCTCAGAGATCCCTCCTCCATCCTCGCTCATAGCTCCTCAGAGACCCCTCCTCTATCCTCGCTCATTGCTCCTCAGAGACCCCTCCTCTATCCTCGCTCATAGCTCCTAAGAGACCCCTCCTCTATCCTCGCTCATAGCTCCTCAGAGACCCCTCGTCTATTCTTGCTCATAGCTTCTCAGAGACCCCTCCTCCATCCTCGCTCATAGCTCCTAAGAGATCCCTCCTCCATCCTCGCTCATAGCTCCTAAGACATCCCTCCTCGCTCATAGCTCCTAAGAGACCCCTCCTCTATCCTCACTCATAGCTCCTCAGAGACCCCTCGTCTATCCTCGCTCATAGCTTCTCAGAGACCCCTCCTCCATCCTCGCTCATAGCTCCTCAGAGACCCCTCCTCCATCCTCTCTCATAGCTCCTCAGAGACCCCTCCTCCATCCTCGCTCATAGCTCCTCAGAGACCCCTCCTCCATCCTCGCTCATAGCTCCTAAGAGATCCCTCCTCCATCCTCGCTCATAGCTCCTAAGAGATCCCTCCTCGCTCATAGCTCCTAAGAGACCCCTCCTCTATCCTCACTCATAGCTCCTCAGAGACCCCTCCTCCATCCTCGCTAATAGCTCCTAAGAGATCCCTCCTCGCTCATAGCTCCTAAGAGATCCCTCCTCCATCTCTAGCTCTCGGTGAACAGGTCACGGTCATTTCAGAGGCCGTTGCAGTTAAGTTTTGACACAGTGGCCGTAGGTTCGACTCCGCCCTGCGGCCCTTTGCTGCACATATTCCCCCCTCTCTCTCTCCCCTTTCATGTCTTCAGCTGTCCTATATGAATAAAGGCCTAAAATGCCCCCCCAAAAAACTAAAAGTTTATCGACAACAGTTACATTTAGACACCAAAATGACTAGTTAAGATTAGAAAAAAAAAGATTGCGTTTTGGGTTAAAACAGCGGCCGCGGTACGATTCCCCGGACACTAACACCCGTTTCATGGGTGAAAGTCCTTGGTTTTCCTGGGACACGAACTCTACGCCCCGGCTTGAAAGCCCCCCCCCTGACCTCCTCCCTACACGGACAAGAGCGCTCTTACACAGCAGCAGTCAATGTGGAGAACCAGGAGAGAACAGCCTGATCCAACATGCTGCTAACACTGTACAACAATGAGCACAACACGGAGCGACTGTGGAACAAATACAGTGACACGAACACTATTCACTCTCTCTCTCTCTCTCTCTCTCTCTCTCTCTCTCTCTCTCTCACTCTCTCTCTCTCTCTCTCTAATCCCATTATGTGTAGCAATGACCTGTCAGTGACAATCAATGTTGTTTTAATGCCAACATCCCGCCGCTGGCTTTGCCCCTGGCCTCTCGGCCAATGGGAATCCTCTCAGCTGATTAGCCGGTGGTGAGCTCGTTAGTGGAGCCCCGCCCACTACAGGGGGAGGTTGGGGTGGGGGTGGGGAAGGTGGGGGGAGGGGTGTACACACAGGGAGGGGTGGAGGGCAGCTGGATGCAGGGATACAGAAGAAGAACAGAAGGATTTCCAGGTGATGAATCACACCTTCTGGCAGCCGTGTTGGCCGTTGTGATTGGGCCACGATGAAAATCCATCGGAAGGCAAGTGCGTAACTTTGGGTTCAACAGTGGGGTGGGGGTAGATGGGGGCAGATGTGTGTGTGTGTGTGTGTGTGTGTGAGGGGGGGTGTTTAGATCTTGTCTTTGGTGCAAATTTGAAATTTTGAGCATCTCAATCACTTAATTTACTGCAGCCTGGTGAATTTTTCTGCAATATTGTGAGCCTTTTCTGCATCCAGTTACGGTGCAAATGGGAGGGGGGGGGGGGGGGGTTGCACTGGCCAGTTTTGATTATTGGGGGGGGGGTTACAACTGTAAATTACACCTATGTCTGAAGGGACCTGATCATTTCACCACTGATGTATCGCACTGGTTTTAGGTTAACTGACTCGTAGGACAACTAAAGCTTCGCAAGTACAAGAAAAGATCGGATCTCTACTTTCATTGAATTTTTGGAGTTTCATTAAATTTTTTGGCATTTGAAGAGTAAATTGAAATGTTTCGACACAGTATCCTCTCTCAAAGTTGACACATAACCTGTCCTTTAATATTAGTCTGAATAATTCATAATTTCTGCTTTTTTTAACTCAAGGATTAGGTATAATTCCCTATAAGTAAAGTTTATTGACGGTGAATATCAAAAATAAAGTGTAAAACTACTGGTAATAAATTGGTGTTCGTGGTGTCTATACATGGTAGTAAAAAGAAACATTAAACGTAAAAAAAAAAAAAGCGCCAAATGTGTAGAAAATTTAAAAAGAAATTGATTTTCTGACCCGGGACGACAACAAGTGCGTGATCGAATGGAAGACAACACAAGGGTTACGAAGAAAACACAAGACTTTCAGCCAGGAATCGAGTGTTCTTACTTAAGAGGACTGGTGTTTTTACCCAAAAAGTATTTTTTCTAAGAAAAACTAGTTGTTTTCTCCAAACTGGGGGCATGCCGACCGTTATCTACCGTAGCTAACACACTCCGAGTGTGGAGAAGTAGCTCTTATCACCACATCTGAACTTTAACAAGTGGTGGAATAACTATTCAGATCCTTTACTTCAGTAAAAGTAATAATAATAGTAGTTGCTGCTGTTTTTTGTATATAGCCTATAACATGTGACATTCTTGTGTTTTTGTCTTGACATCTTGTCTTGTGATATTGTTGCCGTTTATTGTTTTAGTTTTAGAAAAATATCTCTATCTGTTGAGCACTTTTTTAATCTTGTGGTAAGAATGTCTTGTTTTATCTGTTGCACAATTTTTATTTTTATTCTTCGCCGTGGGATGGTAAGAAATGTACTTTCGATTCCTCTGCATGTCTAGTATGTGAAGAAATTGACAATAACGCTGACTTGACTAATACTGCACTGAAAAATACTGTTACAAGTAAAAGTCCTGCATTGGAAATGTTAATTTATATCATCAGGAAGATTACAAATCCTCCCATTATAGAAAGTGTAAACGATCCAACCAGTTGCGTGTTTAATGGTCTGATCATCTCAGCTGGACTTGTAGGCCGTTATATTGTCGGCTAGTTTACTTTAGAATAAAACATTTTTATGTGCAGAAATCTTAATTTTTCAAGTAACTAAATCTGTAACAGATGAATGTAGTGGAGGAAAAAGTACAATATTTCTCTCTGAAATGTAGCGGAGTAGAAGTAGAAAGAGGCATGAGAAGAAAACACTCAAGTACAGTACAAGTACCTCAACATTTGTCCTTAAGTACAGTACTTGAGTTAAGTACTTAGGCCTAGTTACATTCCACAGCTGCTCATCCTACTCTCTCAACACACACCTGCCAACTCAGGAAGCTTAGCCGGAGCAAATTACCCGTGAAGCAGGTTGCTCCTAACCTCTCCACTTTGCTTGACCTTTGACCTTTGACCTCTCTCAGAAAGAAGGTGACTTAACCAGCTGTCAAGGCTTTCACAGGTCACACCGCTTTCTGCTCCAGAGAAAGACACAGGGACTATGTTTATAAGATAAAGATATACTTTATTGTCCCCGAAGGGAACATTTCTTTTGGACTGTTTTAACACAGACAACACAAAACACAGAAAATAAGCATCTCTCAACACAAACATGCTCTCATATACATTAGACAGGTACCTGTATAGTAATACTCTCATATACATTAGACAGGTACCTGTATAGTAATACTCTCATATACATTAGACAGGTACCTATATAGTAATACTCTCATATACATTAGACAGGTACCTGTATAGTAATGCTCTCATATACATTAGACAGGTACCTATATAGTAATACTCTCATATACATTAGACAGGTACCTATATAGTAATACTCTCATATACATTAGACAGGTACCTATATAGTAATACTCTCATATACATTAGACAGGTACCTGTATAGTAATACTCTCATATACATTAGACAGGTACCTGTATAGTAATACTCTCATATACATTAGACAGGTACCTATATAGTAATACTCTCATATACATTAGACAGGTACCTATATAGTAATACTCTCATATACATTAGACAGGTACCTGTATAGTAATACTCTCATATACATTAGACAGGTACCTATATAGTAATACTCTCATATACATTAGACAGGGACCTATATAGTAATACTCTCATATACATTAGACAGGTACCTATATAGTAATACTCTCATATACATTAGACAGGTACCTGTATAATAAGCACATTAACTCCTTTCAGTGGCAGTTTTTAATTTAACAACCTTGTCGGCTGCATTCTCCAAAATAAGTGTAGCACAGCGCTTGCACAATGAGATATTGCACAACTAACATGTTGCACAACCCAAATAGACTCAAGATTACACAAATGACACATTTCTGCATAACCTATGCAGTACACAATGACATATTGAACACTACAACAGCCGCTGCATTGCACCGCTAACATATTGCATAACTCCAATAACCTACTTATTGCACGATGACATAGTGCACAACCCAGCCAGCCTACATGTTAGTGTTGATAAGTTTATAATGTTTACATGCACACCATTACTAAACAATATTCACAATTTGATACGGGTCACCTAAACAGCATATTGCGGTTGGATATTTGGAATAAGGTCTTTTTCCGAATATAGGTAAAAGTAAAGGTACTTTATTGTCACATACACATTCATTCTCTGCCTTTAACCCATACCTCAAGGGAGCAGTGGGCAGCCAATCACAGCGCCCCGGGACCAACTCCAGATCTGAGCCAGTGCCTTGCTCAAAGGCACGTATGGAGAACCTAATCTACATGTTTTGATGTTTCTGAATATAGCATTTTCCGATTAAGACGTGTGGGATATCCCGGTAGTATTCAGGTTTTAGAGGTATTCTTTGGACATGTATACAGCGCATTCAGAATATGCATCTCAGTCTGGTTTTGTTTACAGTCTACACCCGGCCTCTTGCCTGTTTACGGTTTACTACTCTCGCTTTGCCAGAAATACAAGACTATTTTGGTGCCTAACCTTAACTATTGTCGCAGCATGACGCTCACTTTACTCAACTACCAACTGCCACTAAAAGGTCTGACAGCTCACAGAGCTCTGTACCCGGCATCATGTGACCAGCCCGCGGTTGCCTAATTTTGTAAGATATCATACAAATGGGTGCGCGTACATGTTCGTACGGTATCAGACGAACCAGTTCATGAGAATGCGTTGAAAAAAAAACATTGTACAGGAGTACTACTTAAGGGGGTCGGTGTTCTAATCCAAACCATGATCTTTTTTCTAAAAACGTATTCATGAGAATGCGTTGAGAACTGCAGTTGCATGCCTTAAATTCCTGAAGAGGGAACGCCGACTGATAGGCAAAGGGATTGAATTAGAGCTTGTGACCTGTAACCTGCTTACTGCCTACAGTACTTCCACAGGGAAGCGAAACAAGCGCCACTTCCTTATACAACTGCTGCCATATAGTGTCCTTAAGCAAGTTGAATAACCCTGGATGACTTTAGTTTGGCAGAAGAAGACGGTTGTTGTTGTTCTGGACGGTATAAACACACATAAGTCTGTTAGCTTGCCAGCAGTCAGCTGTACACAGACTAAAAGCTACTGCAACACTGCCACCGGTTATTAGGCAGCCGGGCAGATTTAGAGGCCAAACCAGGACAATACACTGAGCCTGGACACTGACTGAACTGAAACAAAAACATGCACGTACAGTGTTTAGTGGTAACATCATTTCAATCAGGAGAGACTTTGTTTGCAGATATGCAAAAGAACAATATTTATTATACAACTGCATGAGAAAATGTACGAGTGTTTTGGAGATTAGACTCCATCAAATTAATACTTTTTAAAGGGGTAGAGAATAGGAAACATATCCCCCGATGGAGTCTAGAGTCTGGTGGGGGCGGAGAAGAGACCGGGGACCAGACCGACGAGGCAACGCAGCGGCCAGCCGGGAGAATCATGACGACTGGAGGCGGCGGGGGAGGTGGAGGGTTTGAGCGCTTTGCCTGTAACGACAGCTGAACAGCACAGGGAGAACATATTTAAGCAGAGCTGTAATGCTGTGATTGGTCCTTGAATTCCGTGGTCATGTCTGATTGGTTTAAGTGAAAGTATGGCTTCTAAACAGCTGATTTGATTTACGGAGAAAGAGTAATGATTGAGTTAATGACGTCTTCCTGAAAGAATTTGCGCTGTGCTTCATTAGTAGTACATAAAGTGGGTTAAAACATGCAAATATGTTCCTATAGTTTTTTACAACAAGTCCTCCAAACCATACGGTGATATCGGTTGTTTAATCCAAGGGGGTAAGCCTCGCTCCACAACGCGTAGCTCCTATGGCGCCATTTTGATGCCAACAAGCCATCACCCGCCATTAGTATTCCATTGACTTCCATTCATTTTGGGGTCACTTTGACAGCCAATAACTTTACATCTGAAGCGTTTAAAGACTTCATTTGTCCGTTGTTTATTTCTAAAGAAACACGACAATGTATAAAAGGCTCCGTTACCTTGTACCTCACGTTATGGCTCCGTAGCAGACGTTTTTATAAAAACAGGCTAACGGTTGGGTCATAACCACGAGACTTACTGTCTCATAGTAGAGGAATTACCCTACAGTACAGGAGAAGCTCGCAGGCAGTTTGGACTTACATCAGCTGTTTAGTTTAATTACTAATGTTAACTATCATTTTAGTTATCAGTAATTAGCCTGTGCCTATGTCATCTCCTTACATATACCTACGCTCTCCGTCTCTGATAGATTGGGAATGATTGAGATTTCTCTTGGCACAGCTACCAGAAGACTTACAACGTTCAGACACGTTGCTCACGTCACATCTACGTCATCAAGCTCAGTTTGAGGCTGCGCAGTAACGCTCAGCCATCACCGGGGAAGTGACTTCTAATAGACTTCACTGGTCTCCGTCAAAAACAGCGGAGTCACTGGGTCCATTTTATATAGGTCTATACGAATAACTTTACATCGGAAGCGTTTGAAGACTACTTTTTCATTGTTTATTTCTTTATTGAAATTACTTCCGGAAATTACGAGCGGGATGAGCACAACTAACTACGGTAAGGTAGTCACTAAGGTAGTCCTAAGAATTCAATGTGCCACGTGTATGTTTAACATTAAAAGATCATTAATTACATCATGCCAACAATTATTCTTTTAATAGCTTAGTTTTCTATACAAAGAAAAGGTATGTAGAAAGGCTTTGGGCCGCCCTACACGTTGTAGGTCCAGTTTAATATGCAACTTTATTTTATACAGTATATGTAGTAGGGGGAATGAGTCCTTACCCCAAGTGAAGGAGTTTAAGTACCTTGGGGTCTTGTTCGCGAGTGAGGGGACAATGGAGCGGGAGATTGGTCGGAGAATCGGCGCAGCGGGGGGGCGGTATTACATTCAGTTTATCGCACCATTGTGACGAAAAGAGAGCTGAGCCAGAAGGCAAAGCTCTCGATCTACCGGTCAGTTTTCGTTCCTACCCTCACCTATGGTCATGAAGGTTGGGTCATGACCCAAAGAACGAGATCCAGGGTACAAGCGGCCGAAATGGGTTTCCTCAGGAGGGGGGCTGGGCGCCTCCCTAGGGAGGTGTTCCAGGCACGTCCAGCTGGGAGGAGACCTCGGGGAAGACCCAGGACTAGGTGGAGGGACGTCCAGCTGGGAGGAGACCTCGGGGAAGACCCAGGACTAGGTGGAGGGACGTCCAGCTGGGAGGAGGCCTCGGGGAAGACCCAGGACTAGGTGGAGGGACGTCCAGCTGGGAGGAAGTCTCGGGGAAGACCCAGGACTAGGTGGAGGGATTATATCTCCAACCTGGCCTGGGAACGCCTCGGGATCCCCCAGTCAGAGCTGGTTAATGTGGCTCGGGAAAGGGAAGTTTGGGGTCCCCTGCTGGAGCTGCTCCCCCCGCGACCCGACCACGGATAAGCGGACGACGATGGATGGATGGATGGATGGATGGATGGATGGATGGTCCCTGCTCCGTCTGTCCTTCAGTTAAGGGGTCCTTGGTTTAAAAAAACGTTGAAGACCCCTGCACTAGAGGGCTCCGCCACTAGAAACGTAGATATGAGTCGTAATTGCTGCTTCAAAAAATGACCTATGGAAGCGTTTTGTTCTTTAAGATGTCTCCTAACTCTTTATTTTTTTAACGACAGACTATTTAACTGCGTAAAGCTTTCAAGACATTGCAGATATTTTGACAGTAAAATCTTCAGAACGTCACCTCACTGACGGTAAGATGCAGCATGTAGATTATTTTAGACCGAACGGGCAGTGAGAGAAACGTATCTCTCTTCTCTCGCTCTCTCTTTCCTCCTCACAAACAAACTTCAACATAACAAAAATGTGCTGACCTCTCTCTCCGAATGTGGACGGCTGCTCTAACTCATTTAAGACGGCCTGAGTATCAGCCCCCATCATCTTGCTCTAAACTCAGTTATCCGGACGACGGTCAGCTAATTCGAGTCAGGCTGACCGCACTCACATAATAAAAGGATCCTGTCAGATAAGGATCTTTTTATTCTATAAATGAAAAGATACAACTGTGACTGACAAAAATGCAACTATACGCCGAATTGTTCGCCGAATCGAACACCAATAATAAACGTACAAGGACAAAGTCGTGTTATACTGGATCTGGGAGTTTTCCACAGAAGCAGCAGCAGCAGACAGTCATGTATACAGTCAGATAATCTGTTGACTGACCTCTAGCCTTTTGGTTTGAAACAAACTGTCTACAGCACGTGTCAAACTTAAGGCCCGGGGGCCAAATCCGGCCCCTTGCAAATTTCTATGCAATAATACAAAGTTAATTGACTTTTTTTATTAAAGGGATACGCCACCGTTTGTTGAAATAGGGCTTATCACGGTCTCACCTACCTGTAGATAGGTGGGGTCTCCTCTAGCTGTAGATAGGTGGGGTCTCCTCTAGCTGTAGATAGGTGGGGGTCTCC